>JAHWFO010039271.1:484019-532682 GCA_023313115.1 Rhysida immarginata | reverse complement strand
CCATCGCAAATTGTTGTCGCTTCTGTCTTCCAGTGTCTGTTAACTCCCGATAAACATGGATCTTATACGGGAACAGGTGTAAATCCTTTCTCAAAATTCGCCACGTCGTCGTATACGACAGCCCTTCTTCAATGGATAGGCGGCAAACAGATTTTTTGGTAGGGGAATCGACCAACCTTGTGCGAACATTTTCGACAACTTCAGCCGTTCGAACACAAGCTTCGCTCCCGCCTTTTTTCTTGCCTTTAACACATCCAGTGGCACGAAATGGCTTGACAAAATCCATGATTGCTTGCCTGCCTGGTGTGTCTCGACACTTATACTCCTTCCGGAACTTTCTTTGCACGGTTACAGGTGATTTCGTGTCTAAATATCATTCGACAACCTTGCATTTCTGCTCTGTTGATAAAGCGGGCGCCATTTTTCAACAATACAATTTTCATGCAGCGCCATTGCAACAATACAAACTCCAACTATTTAGAAATTCGATATGGCGCTCATATTCTTTCAATTGTTTATCCCTAATGCACGTTATTCGAGTGAAATGGTCAGAAATTGACTGAATCACCTTGTACAATCTTCTGTTTCTTTGAAGGAGAAATCTTGAGGAAAAAACTGTCAAGAGTTGTCTGCTTCTCTCTCTATTCCTCAGCATCTGAATTCAAACCCCAAACACTCCTTCCGCCTTTTTTACTTTTTTTAACATTTTACAGGAGAACGCCATAGGGTACATCAACGCTTTCGGGTACGTTGCGGGAAAATGCCATCAGTGCTTCCAGGTATCTTCCGCATCAGCACCCTCGATTTTTCGCGTGCGGGCGGATGCCAATTGCAAACGTAAGGCGGTTGCGGAAGTAAAACGAGGGGTTTTTAGACGTCCACCAGTGGACGTAAATCAAAACTGATGTAAATCGAGGTGGACTTAAAAGGGGGGCCTACTGTATTAATCTTTGTCCATTCACCGGATCTCCTGCCATATAATTATTTCCTTTTGGGGTTTCTAAAGACAGCATTTACCTACTACCATTACCCACGTCCCTCTAGGATCTACACATGGAAAACACATGCATATAACGCATCAGACAAGCTTTGTTGGGTAGGGGGAGAAAATCTGTAAGGGAGGATTGTGTCCTGTGACAAAAGATGCACACATTAAAAACTATGAATAATGCATCTCAAACTTAGACAACTGCCCTTCTTAATATCGCAAGTTGCATCTGTGTAGAATGAGAAATGGCTATTTTATTTATGAAGCCCTATTATTCATTTTTAAATAGCCTGTGTGTCTTTTTAAGATCTCTTGTCAGTACTTATTGTTTGAATGTGATTTTGTAGCTGCTACAAAAGATGCCGAAATTTCTTTGACTTTTATAGTGACATACTCGCCCGATAAACAGGGTGTCCAAAAAGTCTGGTAACATGTCAGATATCTCAAAGCTGACCAAGTAGGTAAGATCTGATGAGTGTGGTTTTTAGGTAATGGGGGGGGGGATTCATTACTGCACTCAAATTTGACTTTGACCCCCAAATTTAAGGTCATCCATTTGCTAACTCGAAAACTATTAAAGATAGAGAAATATTTCCTATTGCTACACTGTAGAGCAACACCACATTAGTCTAAAAACAATTTTTAATCACACCTTTTCCCTTGAAAGATTTTGAGAAAATGGGCGAGAAAGGTCACTCAAGGTCAATCACTTAATGAACCTTCCGAACTGTGTCCTTTACTACAATTCAAATGTGTTAGAAACCTCAGCCAACCTGGTCAGCCCAAACTGACCTTGAATGGCTCTTTCTTGCCCATTTCCTCAAAATCTTTCAAGGAGAAGGGTGTGATTAAAAATTGCTTTTAGACTAATATGGTGTTGCTCTACAGGGTAGTAATTGGAAATTTTTCTATATTTTTAATAGTTTTCGAGTTAGCAAATGGATGACCTTTAAATTTGGGGGTCAAAGTCAAATTTGAGTACGGCAATGAATTCACCCCGCCCCCTATTACCTATAAACCACACTCATCAGATCTAGCCTACCTAGCAGCTTTGAGATATCTGCAATGTTACCAGACTTTTTGGACACCCTGTATGTTGGTGGGCTTGCCTGCTAGAAATTCCGATATGGTTGATGTAGTGAAAATGTTGCACCAGATAATATTTTGTTATTTTTTCTGGAAGATTAGCATCAGAAAACATCTGTTGAAATAACTGGACACAAAATTATGAGATTTTTATCTGTAAAATTAACTTTGTGTAGCTCTCTGATCATGTATTAAAGATTCATGACAGACTGATTAAAATATTGGGCATGCTCACTGGTGATGCTGTTGCCATTAGCAACACCTCCTAGAAAGAAAGCCTCACAACTGAAACATCATATATTGTTACATCATCATAATTTGATTATTGTTGATCGTATTTCTACCAATAATAAGCTCTAAATTTGGTCGACTTATGATGATGTAACAATGTATGACTTTTCATTTGTGAGGCTTTCTTTCTAGGAGGTGTTGCCATTAGTGTATGTTTATCTTCATCATACATCTACAAGCAACAACACTATGTTATTAGGAGATAATCTGAGTTAAACTTTATAGCTGAGTTTAATTCCCAGCGATTTACAATGACATCTAGTATGTGGCCACTAGCTCAAAGTGCAAATTGAGACTGAAGTGACTCAAAATTGAAGGTGCGTTTCCTGGAAAGTGTCATGTAGTCATGGCAATGATAACATGGCTGAGGTCCCCATGTGGTTTTCTTTGACACTTTCCCGTTTTTGCCACAGATATCGAAATTTTAACAACTGTGGACTTGATAAACAATTTCTCATTGGTTATGGTAACTATTCCACTACTTTTTATTTCAATTCTTAGTGGTCTTTTCTTGTATTAGATTAAAGAAAATAGATTTTGGTGACATTGAAGTAACTTTTGGCTGGAATATTAATAAATCATTAAAAACCAACTAATATGAAAATTGAGTTATAGTGCAAAAAGTTTATTTAACCAATTCTGTAATGATAATGTTTCCCTTCCTGTCATATATTTACCCTTCATTGCTTTTCACCCATTATTTATTTTTATTATCACCACATACATTTATTATACATTCATATCTTATTTAATCCAGAATTCTAAGGTGGAAATCCTATAAGGAGTTTTGAAAAGGCTTTATGAAAGTTCGTATAGGATATTTTATGAATATTTTTTTATACTCTAACATGCAAATGAACATGGTTGATTTTGGAAATATGCAGATTTTAATAGAATTACTGTAAATGTTTTTAGCATAAAAATCCATTAATAGAGTTAATAATGCAAAAGTTTCAAAACTAATGAAGCTACTACTGACTGAGTCTTAAATGCAATGATAAATTAAATAAAAGAAAGGGTTATTCAGAATGATTATTGGTATTTGAAAGAGTATTGTTTGTCATTTTCACACTTAATAACATTTAAATTACAGGGTGATTCAGTCAGTTATGTACGATTCTAATGGTTTATTACTCAGGAACTAATAAACATAGGAATGTCATATAGATCTTACAATACACATTGGAATTTCACATCTCATGAACAACATGCTCGATGCGTGTTCCATTCATCTGTACAACACGACGAAGCCTGAGGGTGAAGTTTTGCAGCACTGCACCTCACATCTCATTGTCAACCAGTGCACAAGATTCGGTGATTGCCTGACGGACCTCTTCCTTGGTGCAGGGGCGTGTACTGAACACCTTCTTCTTAAGGAACCCCTACAGAAAGAAGTCACAGGGGTTAAGGTCAGGACTGGTCGGTGGCCAGCTGAATCCGTCGTTGAAGAGGTTGGGAAACAGTTGGAGATGATCTTGTTGTTGAATTGATGGGTCAATTGCTGCATAACATTATTTTATAGGGAAATATCTGCAGATCTTTGTGCATTATTCTCCATTATGTTAGTCTCCACAGACAGTCTGCAGACCGATTTTCTCATTGGTGACTCGACTACGCTTATACAAACATGCTCATGCTCTGCGGCGTGCGAGCACGAAGCTTGCTCCCTCCTTTCTTCTTACCTTCAACATGTCCAGTGGATTGAAATTGCTTCATGAATGTTCTTATCGCGCTGCTGGATGATGCTTTCTTTGTTTTAAACACTTTCTGAAACATTCGCTTCACTTTGACAATTGATTTCAGCTCGAAAAACTATTCCATTAGGCATGTGTTCTGATCAATGCTCAGGATAGGTGCCATCTTGGAATGACTTATTCATACGCATTGTAGTCACCTGTTTAGTGAAATTCCAATTTGTAATGTGTATTGTAAGATCTATATGACATTCCTATGTTTATTAGTTCCTGAGTAATAAACCATTAGAATCGTACGTAATTGACTGAATCACCCTGTATTAATGAAAATAGGAAGAAAATTCTACAGCCTGGATTCGAACCAGGACCTTCAGCTGTTTTAGTTTGCATCAAACAAAGGTAAACTGTCCCAGTTTGGATTTACTGCCAAAAAAATTCTTATTATATCCATTGTTGGTGTAGTGAACAGCAGAATTAAAATGGCAATACCTCAAGAAAAGTTATTTTGTGTATTAGAATATTCCAGATATAAATAATCACAATACTTCAGTGTAGAAGAAGATTCAAAATTGACCCACCATCTGATAACAATTTCATGACAGAAGATGCCTTTTTCCTTTTAAACTTGTCAACCAAGAACGTCAGATGAACATCTGCAGAGAGATAAGTAATCTTTCCAGCACACCCAAAGAAGAAGAAGAAGATAGAAAGATTTAAATATGTTTTCCAGACGAATTCATACCTGAATTTAGTACTCAAAACATCAAATGGGTTGCAGTTGATTACCTTGCTCCATAACACTGCCTCCCCTAGGTCTACCGTGAGATTTCTTTTTTATGGGGCAAGTGTGAAAGATATCCAAATACTGCCATCTTTGTCATCTTTGCCTCAAGATATACAAATATTTTGGAATAAATAACCTTGAAGCAATAACCAGGAATATGTAGGAACAAGTGAGGGGAAAAGTGGGCTATCGTTTAGATGGTGTCATATAACACAAGCGACACTTAAAAATTTGGTTAGTTCAACTTTATCTTTTTTTTTTTTTTTTTTTTTTTTTAATTTTCATTAATCAAAGTTAAATTTACAGTTCTCAAAAACTTTTGCACCAAAGTTCTAGGGTACATAGTGCGGAACAACACATTTAACTGTCAATGAACTGGGGATTGGAAATGCTTCCTTGTTTCAATAGACAATCCTGAACCCTAGGCAGCAAGAGTCCTTCATTTCCTGCCATGAAAAGCCTTTCTGAAATTTTTGAATAGGCTTCCTATTCTTACAACTAATAGTGGTTTGACCTGATGGGTGAGCCTGTTTTTTAAAGGAGTTAAATTAGGTATTTGTGGTTTTTCATTGCCATATCAGACCTCTGATTGCAAACATCAAATACCCTATGAAACACCTTACCACAGCCAAAATGGCTGACATACATTTTGCATATGGAACAGCCGAAGGAAATACACTCACATGTCAAAATTCATGAGATAGCAGTGGACTATTTTTCAAGTGGCAGTAGCATCACGTACAAACAGTATAAATATGCAAATCAGTGGCAGTAGGTTTAGTTACACTATCATGAGTAAGGGGTGAGGTGTTCAGTGTGACAATGACTACACAACGAGAGCTATCCGAGTTAGAACGTGGCCTGGTATGTGGAGCATAACATATGGGTCATTCAATATCAGAGGTTGCTCAAGAATTCAACATCCCATGGTCCACAGTTTCAAGAATGTACCGAGAGTAGCAACTTGACGGCATTACCTCCCATTATGTACATCACAGTGGTCGACCACACCTTCTCAGTGAATGGGACCAATGGCATCTGAGTAGGATGGTCACCGCGAACAGGCAACTGACACTATGCCAGATGACATCAGATTTTAACCAGGGTGATACTAGAGCTTATTGATGCGAACTGTGCAACGAAATCTGGTGTCCATAGGATACGGAAGCAGAAGACCCACGAGGGTGCCCTTGCTAACAACAAGACATCATCAGCAACGTCTCTTCTGGGCCCATGAACACATCGACTGGATACTTGACAACTGGAAACGTGTGACCTGGTCTGATGAGTCTTGATTCCAGCTGATATGAGCTGATGGTAGGCTCGAGTGTGGCACAGACCCCATGAGGCCATGGACTCTGCAAGCCGGTCGTGGCTCCGTAATGAGCAATTGTGGGAAGCTCTTCAGTCGGAATGGTTAGCTATGTCTTCAGATGTTTTCCACCGACTTGTGGAATCGATGCCACGTCGCACTGTAGCACTTCGCTGGGTTAGAGGTCCCACACGTTATTAGGCGCTATCCCAGGACTTGGCATGTGAATTATAAGAGCAGGTGCTCATCTTTACCATGCACACTTCCTTAATTAGTACTTGCCACACTAATACACTTTCACACGTTTATATCAGCATCTCTGAGACTGGTTCCTTTCAAAGTCCGATTCACGATAGGCTGAGGAAGATATTCAAAATAACCCAGTAACAAACACACATGCTATTGCTTCCATACAGTCAAATCCCGTTATAACGAATACCATTGTAACGAAGTTTTCACTATAACGAAGTTTTTCTGTGGTCCCGGCAAAAATCCTATTAATTTAATACTATTATGATCCCGCTATAACGAAATCTTTATAACGAAGTTTTCACTGTAACGAAGCAAATTTTTGGTCCCCACAGCATTTTAATTTCATTATAACGAAACTTTATTTCGAACTTGCATTAATTCCTTCTTGTGTTATCGCCGTTGTGATCGCTGATCAACTGGAATAGTTTCCGCCTTCACCAAGAGAGGGCGCTGTGGTCGCTTTTGGTCTCCTCCAATCAGAATATTCGTCGCCCGTTGGTGCAGCATCGCAGTGATGGAGGATATAAAATGGCCGCTTTCGCATGGCAGTCAGTTTCAATTTCGAATCTCTACGACTGCTAAGACCAAACTGTAAGTACCCATTCTGCATCACCAACTGCCATTTCGGCCATATTTTTTTTAATAGCATTTGATAATTCTTAATTTTCTTTTTATAAAATAACATATGTACAGTACTTAATATAAATCGGTATCTTTTTTTTTTTTTTAAGAAGCGACGAAAGAGCGCCTTTCCCCAATGGAGGCAGTAGACATGATAGAAAAATTACACAGGAACAAAACGAAACCGACGAGCGTGTTTTTCAGAGTTTAGGATTTTTATCCGATTTTATAAATAGCGTTGCTGTTAAAAGCTGTTCTTTTCAGTCAAAAATATCCGATTATTTTAATAAAACATGTAATGATAAATAAAAATAATAATGACACGATCTTAATCAGTTTAATTTAATCCTGTGGTACACAACAAATCATTTCGAAATCCTAACTGTACATTAAAAGGCTAATATTGATTGGCATTTGCCATAATTAAGGGTAAAACATTAAAAACATTTATATTCTCGGTTTAAAATATGCTATTTTTCATTTATTCTCAAATTAATTTGCAATCTCGATGTAACGAAGTTTTCGCTATAACGAAGTTAACCGTTGATCCCTTGAACTTTGTTATAACGGGATTTGACTGTAATTGGAATGCACTGTAGCCTTGTCTGCAATATCCTGCATAAACTAAACATTGTTAATTATCCTCATCACGTGGGGGTTGCCCATTGGTTTTTGCAGCAATCACTGTCCAACCTGATTTCCCTTCAATCTTTGAATTCACTGATGAGGCATCTTACATTCATGAAGCTGTGTTTAATGTTTACAGTTCACATTGCTGCTCATTCGCTAACCTGCATATTCATCCATGAGTTCCAACAGCACTTTATGTCAACATGGTGATAACGTGAGTGGCCCGTAACTACTGGAGGTCCACCTGTTGACTGATGTGACACTTGCGGACTTATGTTTCCTGGGACATTTGTGCAACGTAGTGTATGAAATGCTCATTGCATCTACAGAGAGCCTTGTGGCATGCTGCGGCATCTCCAAACTTTAAAGTGGTGACACTGTGAGTTATTTTCAAGTTGAAGGTTGCAATTCGAGCAACTCTTGTAATTTGCCACAACCATCTCAGAAAAGAATAAATCAGTGTTTAACCAAAGAATATCCGTTGCTTTTTTGTAAACACCTAACCATCACATACATTCACATTTGCTGCCTGAGATTCAGAATTGCCTATCGAAACAAGGAAGCATTTCTTACCCCTAGTCTATTGGCAGAAATGTTTGTTTTGGTCCACTTAGCAATTTGGTATAAAATTTTTTGAGCACCTTGTATTAAGTACCAATATTCATTTTGAATAGTACTGTACATCTGATGATTTTCATTATGTGATCAGCCATTCTCTTTTACTTCCTGGTTTTAAGGATATGTTTTAAGTATAATTATGAAACAGTACAGTATGAATTTTAATTTTACAAAATCAACATAGGTTTTTATTAAACTTTAATAAGATTTCTGTAAAATGGAAAATACCACTGTATGAGCAGGAAAGTTTTTTTTTATCCTGATGGTTCTGGATTAGAGAGATTTGAATGTATATTTAATGTGCCATTTTACATTTTAGTATTGCATGCATTTATTTTTAATTAGTTGTGTGTCTGTCCTTTGTTGCATGTCAGGATGCTCCCTAACCCAGAGTTTGGAAAACGTGGGAAGGCAAGATTCAGAAGGTAGGGCTGAACTCAACTAGTGTCTATTAATAATACTAATTCTTTTTGTCATTAACAGATATACTGATGATATATGGATTATATAAATTTTGCTTCCTTCACTCCTACAGTGTTAAATATGATTTTCTTTTCCAAGAATGGAAGATTCAAATTTGACTAAGGACAGTGGAGAAGATGAGATAATTTTTTTTCTTTTAAGAGAATGCAGTAGTGGCAATGTGTGAGTTCATAAATTCCACATGTGACTACAGTTGTTCCTCCACAAGTAGGTATTCCACAAGTTAGGAAATTCCACAAGTCTGCAACTTTTACCAAGCCAAGATGGCAGACAATGACTTCTATTGGGGATTTTTGTTTGCGGTTATTACGATTGAAATATGAAAAATTGACCAATTTTATGGTTCCCGTAATGCATACAATCAGTTTTGAAGGGCTATGAAAGTCAATTACAGAAATTAAGATGCAAATTAATATAATCTTGCTGTCTTCGAGCTGTTTATTTCCCCAAAATTGGAAATGGCAACCAATTACAGAGGAACCCCTTCCAGGCATAAAGCAGTTTTCCATTTAGCATCGGTTTGGCGTTTGTTAGGTGTCTGCATCATTTTTTGGAATTTTTGAAAAATGCACTCGTTTTCCAATTAGCACCTGTTCGGTGTCAGTGTGACGTCGGTCATGTGTCTTTTCAAGAATTGAACTAGTCAATCAATTCTTATTTTAGGCGTCTTTTTAGAACTAGCCAATAAGGTGCAATCTACTTCGCTATAGATTCTGGGTAGTTGTATTCGCCGATTCAGATGGAGAATCATGGCTGCCATAGCTGCTATTCGCCGACACGGGTTCTTGTGACTTTTCCCTCGTGAATTTATTAATAAACAGGTTGTAAAAATTTGGGAATCATTTATTCATTAAGTAAACATGCTATAGTAATAAATTCAAAGCATGAACGTGATTGGAGTGGTTGATATCCTTTTTCCATCACCTTGAGAGAGCAGATCAGACCAGAGTCGAGATAACGGTTGAAAGTCGCTAAATGGAAAATGACCGCGTTTGCATGCTAATCACGATGCTTCTGCAGACAACAATTGCAAGAGGTTCAAAAGTCGCCGCACATTACGAGACGCCAAAGAGTTGCTAAATGGAAAATGGGCTTAAGCAGCTACATTTTCCTTTACAAAACTTAAAATGACAATTTGCGATTACAGATAATTTAATTTGAAAAAGTATCCGCCATCTTGGAATTCTACAAGTCGGAAGAATCCACAAGACGGCAAGGCTCTGGAACCGAGGTTGCCGACTTGTGGAGGGACGACTGTATTTATCTGCATTCTAACCTTCCACTAGATATCTTTAAATTTCTTTAAATACATAGGCATTACATTCAAGATATTAGAAGAGAGGATATTTTGAAATAAGGATAAAACTTTATTAATGGGAATTACAGATGAACATTGCAATTATAACTTTATCTGTATTGAGCATCTGTATGAATTTATTAACTTAAATTGTAATGTATTACTACATACAAAGTGTAACCCAAAAGTTATAAGACAAACATTGCAAACATAAATACCTATTTAAAGATATTGTTGACTACTAAGATAGAACCAGGATTCGATTGTTCATAAACTTTATGAAAAGACCAATTAAAATATTAGTGAGAAAAGCTGGGGGGGGGGGGGGGACCTTAACTTGAGACCCCCTCCCTCCCTCGGTACATACGTGGTTAAGAAGAAAGAGAATAATGCTACTTAGTGCCATAGAGGAGAATAAAAAAGGCACACTCGCAATTCTTAACACTTCTTATGTCACTTTTTATAATTCGATTATACGTGGAAGTCAATAAACATCCACACACATTTTTATTTTTATTCATTACTACCAATATTAATCGAACAAAACTCCTTGTTGAAAACCACTGTGTAATCCCAACAACCGTCAGGCTGACATCACCCTGCATCGAAATGTATGTTCTCAGACCCTGCCAAAGCAGACTCAGAGTATCGTAAATACCCTGGGGGTTCTGTAGCTAAATATCTTCCATCAGTGAAACAAAAGGTGAGTTACAATATAAGTTACTTCCTTGTTAAATGACTATTCTACAACTTTATACACACAAAGTAGCATAATGAAAACTTTATAACAGTTAGAATTTCATTCAATTAAATCGTTCATTTTCTTTCTAGCATCGAAATTGCAGAAAATTAAAAAAAAAAAAAATATTTAAACTATTTTCTTCAATAGTCTACTATTTCCCACATTGATGAGAATTTTCATGATTCATTTTCATTTTCACGTCTCATTTTTGTTCTTAAAATTTACTTCGTTTACAACATCATTTCTTTCATCCTTGTGCAGATCCTTTATAAGAACCAGAAAAATTAGTCCTTTTCCCATACTTTTTCTGCAGACCTATTAATTCAATTTTGTCCAAAAAACGTCAATATAGCATCATATGAAAGTTGATTTTATATCGAATGTCTTTCGAACACACTGTCAAAATCTTCTGTTTTGAGATTAAATCCGTCTCTTCTTGGAGAAAAATCTTAAGCCATCGTTAATCTTCACAATAATGAGGGCTTTTTTTTTAATTGTTTTAAATATATTTATTTTTAGAAAGTAAGCTCATTAATACTTATCAAGCTAGAGTTTGTTTTCTTATACTCAGGATAGTACTTAACTAATTGGTTAGACAATACCACATTAACATTTTAAATTCTTAAGCAGTTTCGCACTATTACATATAGATCTTTTCAAAAAATTATTGTCAATAATTTCTTGCGAGTCCAGGACAAAACACCCATTCTTTGAGGCAATTTTTAAATCATCTCAACTGCCTGCAGAAATCTCTAGGGCATTCTTTTGGGATCTTTTTAGAATGGGTAGGGGTTGAGGTTCTTAATACTTTACGGAAATTTGTTCTAATTTGTTCCATCTTTTACCTAACACCATCTTTGTCCGTAGACTATCCAACTTTCCAAATTGTCCCGGAACGTTGTAGCTTCACTGTGCAACAACAATTAACCTGCTTCCACCCAGGTATAGCTCATTCATCGCTGCTCTTGAAATGGTGAAGAAGAGCTTTCATGTTGAATTACTCCATTGCCTTAGGGTATACGATTGTCTCTGCAAGCCCTATGACTAACCTGTTTGGTGTAAAACAAAATTTGGACAGACTATCTGATTTTATTTAATAGACACACATTATAGGTCTCTATTATTGGGTAAAGTAGTGACAATACAGCTTCTAACTTATCTAAGTTTATATCCTGCATCTCTTATATCTTGACTATTGCAACTTTGAAAAAAAAATTCCGTTCTTTGTTTGTTCAAAGGAGAATAATGGTAGCTGGATCCACTCCTCTTCCAAATCTAAACATCTTCTTCCCATGGCTTCTCTTTACACTCACTTCATGGTAGTTCCTGGCAGAACGATCAGCTGCCGTAACTACAGGGTGTCCCAAATTGATGTATACACTCTTTGAAACATTATAAACCAGCAACAAAATGAGCTAGAAATATAAGGTTTGTTTATTTTATTCCTTAAACTTCCTTAAGCTCGTACATGTTCAAAATGTCAACCTTGAATACCGACATCGAACAGAGCGACATACCAACTGGATTGTAGCTAATGGCTTATCATTGATGGAATGAACACTGGATTTGGTGATACCAATTTCACGAGAGCATTGCCTCACTGGCTTCTTTGGGGATCATGCAAAAACCTCCATGACAGCATCAATACTCGTTATCAGTGAGCTTCTTTTTCTTCCACACCGATCTTTCAACACATCTTTCACCATTCCTTTGGCTTCAAACTTGTCTCGGGAGTTTTGTTATTGTTATCTTGTTGGCAGTGGTGTACCAAATTCAACCCTCCAGCGTTGTTGAACCTCAACAATGTTCTCCATTTTCCAATAACACTTCAGTATCCACTTACGTTCATCGAATGAAAGTCTCACCGCCATTTTGGTTATAAACAAAGGAACAATAATGAATGTGTTGCTATGCTTTTCCAGTGCCGTCTGGATCATACACAACAAACCTTATATTTCAATCTCATTTTAGCAGGAAAGAACTGGGGCCTTTCCTCTGAAGCTAGAAGAGAACTCTTGTTGCGGGTCATTCAACCAATGATGTTGTACGGTGCAGAAATCTGGGGTGTAAGAGCACAAGACACAAGAATTAAAAAGCGCCTATGGGCGGCGCAGCGACCATTTATGTTAGCACTGACGGGGGCCTATAGGACAATGCTGAACGATGCCCTCAATGTCTTGACCGGCTGCCTTCCTCTCCATCTAGAGGCTGAAATTAAACATAAGTGGTACAACTTCAGAAGTGGAGGATTTCAAGACCACGGCCCTCCCTTGTCAATCCTGGACTACCCACCCCCCTGGGACTGCCACCAGGTTGAGGTTCACCACTGGGATCGTATGCAACATGGCACTGACATGGAGATTTATACTGATGGATCCCGGATAGAAGGTAACATGGGAGGAGCTTTCGTCGCACTTGAATGCAATACAAGAATCTATGAAACCACTTTTAGTTTGAATCCATCATGCACTGTGTACCAGGCAGAACTTCAGGCTATCTACGAGGCCCTTTCTTGGCTGCAGCAGGTAGTTCTGGAGACTAACCTTACGGTCAATCTCTTCTCGGATTCCCTGTCAGCATTGATGGCCATTACTGGCAACAAACCCAACACGAGGCTAGGGTTGTGCACTCACCTCCTACTGAGAGACCTCACAGATAAAACAACTGAAAGTTGCTTGGGTAAAGGCACACAATGGAATACCAGGAAATGAGCTAGCTGACAGAGCGGCAAAATTAGCAGCATTGGCTTTCCCCTTGAATCAGGTCGTGGACGTACTACCCTACCCACGATCCTTCAAGCAAACTCTTAGGGACCAAGCTCTGGCTAGATGGCAGGACGAATGGGTCTCCAGCTCCAAAGGTCGATCAGTTTATAATTATTTACCACAAGTATCTTGGCAACCGCCTAAACTTACTCGATCAACAATCCACTTCATTTCGGGCCACGGACCATTCTTACAATATTTGGCACGATTCAGACTGATTAGAAATAAATCAGAGTGCCCCTGCGGATCAGGCTCCCACGATCCCGACCACCTTCTTGAAACTTGCCGAGACCCCAGGGTGATTAAGGCCTGTGTGGAACTGGAGAAAGTTCTCAGTGCAGACGGCAGTGGGCCGTCACAGCTATAATGCGATAAGTTGCTGCAGCATCGTACTCTCCCAGCTTTCTAGGCATTTATCATCGAAGTAATGAACATTTTCAGGTACTAGACAGCCTTTTTGAACATAGGTATCAGAACTATGACTTATCTATGACTATGACTTTTTTAATAATGATAATATTTACTTGTGAAAAAAAAAAAAAAAAAAATTGTATGTATATGCCTATATATTCGTATGCGTGTATATTTGTTTTGGCGTACTCCTATTGGATGGGATGTGAATTTCTTGCTTGTGCCACTTCAACGTATTACTATACATATACTTCAGTCTTCTCTCTATCAGGAAGTTTTCCTCGCTGGTTCTGCCCTGGGTGGGTTTTCCCTCCCCTCCCTTTGACTTGCCATATGGTCCCCTGGACTAGGTGGGCTGGGGTTCGCCCCAAAACAACAATGTGACATCATAGTATTCTGCTATAAGGAACGCTGGTTTTAGGTGATCAATGCCAATGGTTCCAGTCGCCCATTTCTGCTGATAGTGAAATGTTTTGGATGTTTTGATAACTTGATAGGGTCCATTACAGGACTTCAACAACATTGGTCATGTAAAAACACATGGGAGCAGGACTCTATATCAAGGTGTATGACGTACGTTTATCTCTGAATGTATAGTCGTTTGGTGTGGGCTCGGAGTCTGCATCGCATCCCATAAGAGCCAGAAGGAAAGTTGATGGGTCATTCGATGGTGTTGTGGGAGTTTGGAAAACTTATCCTGGTAGACAGAGGCTTTCTTCATAGGCCATTTCTGCACAGGTGCTGTCAAGATCCTCCTTAGCAATGAGTCCGAAAAGCACAATGGAGAGTGCGTCTGTCCAGCAATGTGTATGGTAGCAAAGGGCTTTCTTCAGTGATCATTGGAATTGTTCGAACCAGGCTGTTTGTAAAAGGTTGATGTGGGGTTGTATGAAAGTAGCATTTCCCAGCATGGAGTGTAGGCTGACGAATAAGCGTGATGTGAATTGTCTGCCTTAATCAGTGGTGATTATGGCAGGTAGTGGAAGCCTGTGGTTCAATGTTGTGTTAGTGCTCTGACAACTTCCCCAGCTCTAATGCTGATGCAGGGAAAGGGGGGGATGAGCATCTGTCGATGAGGGAGGGGGGGTTAAATCAATGTGCTTGAATCGTTGATTGAGAAGTTGAATTGCTGTAATGATCTGTATAGCACTGCATTTAGATTGCTGGCAGGCCACACAAGCACAAATCCATTCGGCAATATACTTATTTATCCCTGGCCAGACAAAATGCTCTTGCATTAAGCTTTTCGTGGCTTGTATGCATGTCAGATGTATCAACCAACTGAGCTAATTGTTGATTGGGTGCAGGATAGCTCAAGGCGGTGGCTTGGGCGAGGTCCATCCTTCACTTCTCGAATGCTGCTGAGGCTTCAGCATTCCAGAAGATGATGTTTGTGGTTTTATTGTCACGTCATCTAAGAATTCATGTAATGGTGCCTGTGTGTTGGCAGCGTCAGGAAGGAACCGGCAATAGAAGTTGATCATTTTCAAAAGTCTACATAGCTGGGTAATGATCTATGGTTTGGGGACTTTGGTAATGGTTTTCAATTTTTTGGAGCACCCAGCCACACCTGCTCCAAGGTGACCGAATACCTGATGCAAAACGGTATCTCGATGATTCCCCAACTCCCTTACAGTCCCGACTTGGCCCCAGCAGACTTTTTCCTATTCCCAAAAGTGAAATCCTCCCTCAAAAGACACCACCATGGGACCCTAAGTGCCGTCAAAGAAGCTTGCACGCGTACCCTTAAGGACCTTCCGGAATCTGCCTACCAGGGAGCCTTCGAGTTGTGGAAAAGCTGCTGGCAAAAGTGTGTCGACGCTCAAGGGATGTACTTTAAAGAATTTGAAGGTTTTATACCAATATCTGAAATAAATCTTTCTTTCCGAAACTTTTCCTGATACTTTTTATACTCGCCCTGTAAGTAGGACTGGTCCAGAAGTTTCTCTAGTAGTTGCACTTGCAATGGTGCAAACAGTAACATCATGTAGCAGTGCGATGTCAGGCTAGCGATTTTGCACGAATACAAACTTGGACGGAATGTGCGGAAACCATTACCAATGTTAATGAGCATGGGATGCGTGTATGATGAGTGACAGAATTGTCCGTAGAGTATTTACGAAGTT
Organism: Rhysida immarginata; assembly: GCA_023313115.1. NCBI lineage: Eukaryota > Metazoa > Arthropoda > Chilopoda > Scolopendromorpha > Scolopendridae > Rhysida > Rhysida immarginata. Next base: position 516,582 of record JAHWFO010039271.1, on the reverse strand, counting down.
TGATGCTCTTGATATGGACATTAATTGTAAGCCTGTAGATGGGCATCTGGTAAAGTGTAATACTGAAAAGTTACAGCAGAAAGTGGAACAAAAATCTTCATGATTCACTAGTGATGATCAACAGCGATGTGTAATGTTGTCAGCTGGATGAATGCCATCATAAATTGCGAACAAAACAACTCTCATTGGTGAATCGTGCAGGTCCAATATTCCTCCAATATAGTGCTTATCCATGTGTCTGTTGCAACTCGACAAAAGATTATTGCTTTGGGGTACGAGGTTCTCCCTTATCCTGCATATTCACCAGACTTGGCCCAACTGATTTCCACATGTTTCGTCATTTGGACAATTTCTTACAAGACAAACGGTTCACTGATCGAGATGCTGTCATTACTGCTGTCACTAGTTTTTAGGAACATTATAATGCCGACTTCTATCACCGTGGCATTTTTTTCATTGGACACAATGTATAGCCGCTGAGGGCAGATATTTCACTTGTTTCTTGTGTTTTTTTCTTTCCATCAAATTCAACCAATACTTATATTGATGGAAATAACCCAATAAAACTTCAAAATTTAAGATATACAATATGTAGTTTTGATTTTTTCTTCCATTAATGTGAATGTATGTACTAAAAAAAAATCAAAGGTTACTTGCTTGGTTGGTTATTTTTAATACAGCTGAAATGGTGCATGATAGAACAAAAACTGTTGAGCAAGATGGGATAACTTGCCAATGAATAAATTTGGGTTATAATGCCATGATATGTATTGTTTCAGGTAATTTACTTAAAAACATTTACACTTAACATGGTCTTATTGTTAAAATTAACTGATGTTTAAATATTGGTTATTTTATTTAATATAATTGCTATTTCACATTCTTGAATATGTTCTCTGCATTGTCTTTTTTAACAATCTTTTTCAATTGAAGAGTTTGGTTAGGTTGTTTAATTACCATAAGTTGAAAAAGGAAAGATAAAATTTTGTGACCTGGATTCAAACAATAGACCAAGAGTAAAATGTTAGTAAATTGATGAAAATTCTCTTGGAAATGTGGAAAACTGAAACTTTGCTTCAATATTAGGTAAATAAATTCAATTGAAAAACGAAAGGAAAAATTTCTTGAGTACCTATATCTGGTACCTGCCTTATCATTGGACTTCCACTTTGACTGCTTAGTAGCCTTTAGGACACTTGGAGACAGCTTTGCTGTACCAGTGTTGGCAGTAGCTCAATTGATAGAGACTTTGCAACAATGTGTTCAGAAATAAGGCTGTGAGTGTTATGCTCCTTGGATAATGCTGAAATTGATAGGAAATGTAGATATTCCTTTATATTGAAATGAATCTGTTTATTTAAATATAAAAAGAAATTAAAACACCACTTGATCAGTAATAAGATCAATTTTATGGTGACTACTGTTTATACATAAAAGTTAAATTCCTGTCCAGTAATGTTGTTTTCCAGTCCCAGAACCAAGTATTCCATTTTGGAATAGTATTTTATGGGATTGTATGGGAAAGTTCATATTTTTGAAGAGTGGAGATCAATAAGACAAGTTAATTTGATCCTGTGTTGCACCTATATAAAGGTGGTTTAATCAGCATTGTTTCAAGAAGTAGCCAGGTTGGAAGGTGTATTAAATGTTCCTTCATTTTCTTATTTTCTTTCTCCCCTTTGTTCTCTTTCCTTTCTTCTTAGCAAGTGTTTCATTCTACAGGGTGTCCACAAACTCTGGGTACATAGGAGATTAACACATACTTTTAAAACAAAACAGTTTTATTTAATAAATTAAATTAAATTATAATGTAACAGCAACTGGGAAAAAGACCTTCAGATAAACTGGAGGTCCGGACCCAGTGTTGTCCCCCAACAGGCGAAAGCCCAAAACGGGGTTAATGAAAATGCACTTAAAGATTAACAGAAAATAAGGACAAAAAACTACAAAGTTAAATAAAGCAAATAAGGAAATCAAAAAAATAAAAAATAAAAATAAAATAACTGTCGTTAAGCTTTAAATAAAAGACAACATTTACTATTAAAAATATCCGATAAAGGATAATTCTTATTATAGGAATCGATTAATTTAAAAGCTGGATCAAGATGCATAACATTAGTCCTTGTTTTGCCCAGGAACACTAATAACTGATGCATTCTTAAACAGCTCGAAGTGCGGAACCCTATTAAATTCAGAGTTTGCGGGGAGAAAATTCTTCCATTTATAATCTTGATCATTATATTAAAAAACACCTTGCTCAGAACAAGCTTCAAATTAAATAGGGGAGCCAGGGAGGCTTTATCGGGAATTCGACTAATACGAGTCAGAAAAGTGTTAAAATTAAGTAATTTAGTTTGTAATTGACAGAATAATTGAGTGTTGTTAGAATACCAGATCCATGGGGCATATAAAATTTTAGAGAGAACAATTGACTTATAAAGAATGAGAAACGTCTTGGGTTTGGTAAAGAAATTGGCTAGCCGTTTAATAATGCCCAAGCGCCTACTGATCTCGACCAATACATTTTCCAGATGATTGGTAAAGGTTAATTTGGAGTTGAAAATCACGCCCAAATCCTTTATCAAGACGCGGCGATGGATTTTAGAATTATTCAATGTATAATCATACAAATAATTAACAACTTTCCTAGAGTAAGATACACAGAAAGTTTTAGTAATATTCAATGATAGCCCATTCCGCTCGGCCCAAAGAGCAATCTTATTCAATGCCACGGACATCCTATGGCAGTCCTCCCAGCTACGGACAACAGAATATAATTTTAAATCATCCGCGTACAGAAGAGCCTTGATTTGAGTATCTTTGATTTGCTCAACAATATCGGCGGTGAAAAGATTAAACAATATGGGACCTAGGGGAGACCCCTGGGGGACTCCACTACGGATTCTCCCGATTGCATGTACACCTTCCATATTCTTAATTATGAAACTCCGCTCGGTAAGGAGAGAGGCAAACCATTTTTCTAGGTTGTTAGAAAGACCAACTTCGTTGAGCTTATCTAATAAAAGACGAATGTTGATGCTATCAAAGGCTTTGCTAAAATCAAGATACACAACATCAATCTGATTGCGCTGATCAATGTAAGAAGTCAAATAATGCAGTAAACAGGCCAAGTTCGTAGAGGTAGATCTACCCTTCCGAAACCCATGTTGCTCATCAGGAAGCGAAGGGTCAATAAATGAAGCAAGATATTTCGCAACATGCGTTTCCAAGATCTTAGCAGGGAAGGGAAGAATTGTGATCGGCCTGAAATCGTTAGGTGATTGCGGCGTGATAGACTTAGGTACAGGAATTATATTAACAAGTTTCCAAGCTCTGGGATATACACCTGTGGTCAAAGAAACATTAAATAAAATCCATAGAGGTTGTACAATTGCTGAGAGGCAGCCCTTAAATATATAGTCAGGGATGCCGTTCGGATGGACAATTTTAGAAGCAGAAATCTTAGTACCCAACGTAACGATGTCGGAAATTGAAATTGGAGGAACCATAAATTTACTGTAAACTCTATCCCAAAAATTCGGAGTACGACAATCATGTGAAGAGAGTAAACAATCATTACTCATTGTATTTTCAAAATAACATGCGAGATCCTCAACGGAGCAGCAATTTGACCAAGAGTGACTAGAATTCTTTTTACCAAATAACTTTTTTGTTGTCTCCCAAAACAAATTAGGTTGAGAGTTTAAATCATTCTCGACCGAAGCATAATATTCTCTAAAATCCTTGTCAAATGCCATTTTAAATCTTTTCCTATCGATTTGATAAGCTGCATAATCATTAATTGAGTTAGATTGCTTAAATACTTTGTGTTTCGCTTGCTTCAGTTGCCATAATTTAACCGTATCCTTTGTAACCCACTTCGGGAACGTGTGCTTCATAACCGAGGATTTATAAGGTTTCTCCATTGGTACATTTTTGATAATAGCAGCTGTAATTCGCTTGATTAATGAGCTCCAAATTTGATCGACGCATTGAGACTTTTCAAGGTCTGACCAGTCCACCAGACTAAGATCCTGGTATAAGTTCAAAAAATTGGCTCTCTTAAAATTAAGTCGGGGTTCGTGTGTAGGTGGTGTATATGGCAAATGGTCAAATTCTAATGTTAATAAATAATATTTTCAATATGATTTCCATCATTTTCAATGCATAATTTGATGGGTAGGAAAAATAACATAATGGGTAGGTAAATAAATTTTGAAAAGTAAAGTATTTTTTATTTAATTTAAACAAAAGTAAAAAAGGTAAATTATTATTTAATTGTTTATGTCATGATTTTATTCACTGTTAAACCACCACATCCGCCTTTCCCCCCTCGGAAAAACAACATAAATAAATAAAATGGTGAAATTTCCCATGCACCCAGACTTTGTGGACATCCTGTATAAGGCTTTCTTCACTTCTTCATGTTAATGGTTGTTTTGGCAGCAAGTATCCTTCATGAAGAGGCCTTGTGAGTGAATGATGCTACAAGATCCCTCTGTTGGCTGAGGGCCACAGGAGAAACAAGGATGCCTGAAGTTAAGATAATATCTAAACTGGATGCAGACAGTTGAGAAGAAGGAGTGGTTTATCTATACTTTCTTGATCACTAGATAGATGCACAGAGTGTGCATAAATAAATGTAATAAAAAAATATTCATAAATTTATAACTAGAAAAGCTATCTCTACACGGTTTGCAGTAATGAAACCAGAAACTCTCAAAGTTTTTAGCTGCTTCCATTAACAGGACAAACCCCAAATGCGATGAGATATCACACCATGATCAAAATGGCGACTCCCAAGTGGAGAGCAATGTCTGTTGTATGTTATGGGAATTAAAATCTCTGCTCAATGACGTTACCGTTTGGAAAACCCCATCTGATAAAGAGATCATTTAATTTCAAGCAACAGGAATTGTGTTGCACCAGAAGGATGTAGGAAGACCATCAACATCAAATGAAAGTGTTGCAGTAATTACAAAAACATTCACCATCAGTCTAGCGAAATTAATGCATCATGCAAGCTTGGAAACGGAATCATAAGAGCGCTATCCTTAAAGTTCAAGTCCAGGTTTCAGAATTTTTCCTCCCCTTTTATGGATTATAATGATTAAATGATTAAATAGTTAAATTTGTGAGTTCTTTCTCCAATTTGCTATATGCTTATTCATCATAAACATTACAAGTATTTTACACCATTGTATCATTATTTGTACGGCTGTTTCTTCCGAGTTCTTGATGAACATAGTTTTCCACTTCTAAATAATGATATGTTATATTCATCAAGTCTGGACACTATAGTATTATGTTAAATTTGAATTTGTTACCAAAACATGTAAAATAAATCTTTTTTGAAGATGTATACTTTTTTTTTTTTCGTTTTTCCTAACATCTTTAACATAATTTTTAAAATTATTAACATCTTTTTAAAACATAATTTTTAAGCATAAGTGCATCAATAATGTTAATCATTGCCAATGTGCATTGTTTACATTTAACCTTTTCCCACTCATTCTTGGCTTCAGAGTCTCAGTAGCTTCAAGTTAAGTCATACTGTAACCACTGAAGTGTAAAATATTTCTTCTAGAGCTCCTATGTGTAAGACAACCTGAAAAATTCTTCATGGTTATTTTCATCTGAATACGTTGTTTTTCTGCTACTATATTTTCTTTGGATTTCAGGGTCCTAATAGCAGGAAACATGTAGAATATGTGCAGTAAGTAATAAACAGAAGAATTCTCATTTTTGTGTTGGTCTGTATGCAGTGTTGCTCAGAGGTTTGCAAAATCTATTGTGAAAACTTTTAACTTTGAAGACAGTTGTTTTTGAAATGTCTTTTCTTTTCGTTAAAAGATTATTTATTTTCTGATTTATTGGTTTATTAAAAAAAGAAAAAAGTACCAGTTTAGTCTTGTTTTTATTATTATACAGGGTGTTTCAAAATTACACTACCAAACTTGGCAAAACGTTAAAGGGGATCAATGTGAACATCTTTTGTTAATAACGTTTTATTCAAAAATGACTGTGCAGTCAGCTACAGTACAAAGATTCCATTGTTTCATCCTGCTTATTCGGAGTCCCATTAGCAAAAAGACAGTATTGCTTAATGTTTTGAATAACATTAATTTACCCACCACAGAATAATGAATCCATATAAATCCAATAGTTCATTCCTATAAATCCATACAGTAGTATGCAATTAGACACATGGTTAGTACAGAAAACAATTCTAAAGTTTAGTTGTCAGTTGGAACCATTGCAAGCACAGCATGCAGACGTACTCAAATGAAGAATTGGCTGACATGCATTTCGTGTATGGAGCAGCCAATGGGAATGGGAGAGCTGCACTTAGGCTGTACCAGGAAAAATACCCCACCAGACGTGTGCCTCACTATCAGACATTCGCGAATCTGCATCGGCGACTTCATGAAACAGGATCTTTCTTCAGGAACATGGGCAACGCAGGACGACCACGTAACAGGAAAGTAGCGCTACAGGACGAGATTCTGCAACAATTTGCTGAAAACCCAACAACAAGTGTACGTGCAGTAGCGCACAACCTTGGTGTGAACCACACTTATGTTTGGAGAAGTTGTGCACGAGAATTTGCTGTATCCATGCTACTGGCAAAAGGTCCAATCATTGAAGATAACTGGCTACCCTCTTCGTGAAGCATTTGCAACTTGGTATTTAGCACAACATCACACGGACCCTACATTCACATCACGTGTATTATTCACAGATGAAGCCATGTTTACACGAGAGGGAATGTTTAATTCACACAGTGCACACCTGTGGGCCCATGAGAATCCACACGCACGTTTTCTCCGTGCATATCAATAGCGCTACAGTATTAACATTTGGTGTGGAATTGTGCATGAACAATTGATTGGCCCGTACATGATGCCCACTTCCTTAATTGGGCATACGTACAACATGTTTCTTCAGCATGTGTTACCAGAACTCTTGGAAGACATACCACTGAGAGTTCGCCGAGACATGTGGTATGAGCGTGATGGGGCACCACCCCATTTCTCCCGGGAAGTACATGATTACCTTGATGCAAGATTTCCAAACAAATGGATCGGTCGTGGAGGTCCTATTAACTGACCACCCAGGTCACCTGACCTCACATGTCTGGACTACTTCCTCTGGGGACATATGAAAAGTGTGGTGTATGAAACTCCTATTGAGTCACAGGAAGATCTTGTGGCACGTGCGGTGGCTGCTACAGCGATGGTAAACGAGATGCCTGGGGTGTTTCAGCACATCAACCATTCCATGTTACGGCGATTTGAGACTTGTATTGAAACAGGTGGTCGACATTTCGAGCACATTATGTAGTAATAAGACATTACTGACTGTCTGATTAATGTTCTTTGTAATGATGTGAATAAACGTGTTAAAGGTTAACAGTGTTTCCGTTCATGTTAATTAATTGAATCCACGTACTGCAGTTGACTGCAGAATCATTTTAGAATAAAACGTTATTAACAAAAGATGTTCAAATTGATCCCCTCTAACGTTTTGCCAAGTTTGGTGGTGTAATTTTGAAACTCCCTACATAATGTAACATGCCTATAAATGTTGTGGTCACAGTTTGATGTAAATTTTTTGAAGCTTTTTTTTTTTTGACATAATACTGATAATAAATAATAAATATTAATTTGAGTAATTTTGGGCTTTTTTGTACTACATGTATATATTGTCACCACTTTAATATCCAATAGAATTATTTTCAGAAATATTAAACACATTCCGTCCTAATTGAGAGTGATCTATGAGATCACACTGTTATTAGTGTCACAAATATGTCACCACGCTAGTTAAAGGTTATAAAGAAGACGTGTTTTTGTTTATATTAAAAGGAGAAGGGGACGTGGACTATGCCAAAAATAATTTAATGAAGGCTATAAACATTGTGCAAATGTTTCTAAGTTATGTCACAGTTTTGTTACCATCTCATTCGACTAGAGCCTTCTTTTTTACCATTTACCATCTCAATTTAAGCCTTTCATTTAAGAAAAAAAAAGGTTTTTTTTTTTCTTTTTTTGTTTTACACGTTTACAGTTAGATTTATTTTAACTATTGACAGAGTCAATTCGTCATCATCGGCATTCAATAGGAGGGCATTTGTCTCCTTATGTTAAAATGTGTTCTCCATGGGCTGACTTAAAAGGTTAGTATATTATGTTTTTTATACGAGGGGGGGAGGGGGACTCAAAAACAACGAGAAATATTTTCTGGTGGCTGGTGAACGCTAGTTACAATTCATCCAATAGGTGCTGGTCTAGACACCATTCTGGATCAGTTAGCTGAGCATAATCCTTGGAGAAATATCTGAGCAGTCATTATGGCTGTTATTTTAAAACATTATTGTATGTGATCCAGCAATTTTTCAATGGCAAGCATGAAAGAGCAAAAATATTAATTTTTGCATGTCAGGTAAATTGACAGCAGAAACTGTCATAATGCTTCATACTTCGGAAGGCTTAGGGAGCAAAGGTTTATGAGTGATTTCTCGTTTTAAAAGTGAACAAATGTCAATTAAAGATGAAATCCAGCCAGGACGTCCCTCGGTTTCCAGTACGGAAGATAACATTAAAAATAACCCGTGATGCAGTCATGTCTGATCGTCATAAACAATTGATGAATTGGAGCAATTGACTGGAACAACCTGGATCTCATTCAAATTACTTTTGTCTGAAGATTTGAAGATGAAACATGTTGCAGCAAAATTTGTTCCGCATCTGCTTTTTGACGACCAGACATCCAGTCATGTGAAAGAACATTCAGAAAATGATCCAGATTTTCTCTCAAAAGTTATTACAGGTGACGAATCGGGATGTTATGGATGCGATGTAGAAACCAAGAAACAATCTAGCCAGTGGAAAACTGCTTCAAAACCAAAGACCAAAGAAAGTAAAGCAGGCGAGATCCAATGTGAAAACGTGTTGATTTGTTTTTTTGACATCAACAGATTGTCCATCATGAATTTGTTCCTCAGTGCACCACAGTGAACCAACATTACTGCCTTGATGTGCTAAGACGATTCCATGAGGCATTGGGGGGGGGGGGGGGCTTGTGGCAATCAGGGGACAATGCACCTGCATCCTCCATCGCGACAATGCACGTGCACACATGATGTTGAGTGTCAGACAGTTTTTAACAGGAAGTTGAATGACAACAATTTACCACCAATACATACATTGGACCTCACCCCCAGGAACTTCTTTTACTTTCTAAGAGTGAAATAAAACCTGAAAGGTTAGGTTAGAGGTGAAATAAAAGTTGCTGGAGGCAGTAAATAGCATAACTTTGGATGATTTTAAAGAGTGGGAAAATCATTAAGGCCAGTGCAATTTGTCTTGTGAACACTATTTTGAAGGCAATTAAATTTTGAAAATTTTCTGTCAGTACATAATTTTTAATAAAACAATTCTCGTTATTTCTGGGTCCTCCCTTGTATAACTTTTATATAGATATTTGATGATCATTGTATCTTATCGTTATCCATTTTGCTTTGATGTGTTTTGTATTGCTTGAATTCAAATATTTAATTCAAAATTATATGCAACATCCAATATTTATACCCTGTATTAATGACCAGCGTTATCCCATTTACCATTTAAAATATTTTTAGGAGTCCAAAAGCAAAGATCTTACATGCATATTAGGAACAGATACAGAAGCCTTCGTTTGGCTCTGAGGATCTCCTGAAATGTTGCCAATAAAATAGGTTGAGCAAGAAAGAGGGAACTCCTTGTTATTTGATTGACTAACCTTAACTGTATACACTCGTCCATATGTCGATTCATGTATAAACCGAACCCCGAATTTTGACCCCAAAAAGTGAAAAAACAGCATGACTCGAGCATAAGCTGAGGCAAAAAAGGAGAAAAGCTAACATTTGAGAGGGGAAAAAATTATTATAGAAAACAACTCTTACAAGCAGTTTTTTTTGTAATTACAAGAATATTAAATTTATAGTAACAAATTCATGGTATGGGAAAATACCATCAAACATAGCTTCCTTCTTCATCTGACTCTCCAAAAAGTTGATGAAAATTTTCATTCTCATACTGGTTATCCACATTGTCTTCAGTCTCGTTTTCATCGGCCTCACTTTCATTATTTTTATTTTTTGAAAAGATATAGTAACTATGTACAGTATGTAGTTATTCATTGTAACTGTATTAGCTTTCTTCATAAAACATTCTTGGAGGATTTTCAAGACACACTTAGTATGAACACAGTGATAGTTTACCAAGGTTGTCTACATCTTATTCTCTAGATTTGACTTACACATTTGCTTTTTACAATAAAAAAAGTGGATGGAAAATGGAGGAAAAAAATGTGAAATAATGCACTGAGTGATTTACTGTATATTGTATATATTTGTACAATGTGCTGTAAGGTATATTAAGCGTAAATTTTATATGCTAGTGTTTTGCAATAGTATCGATGTTCAGAAATTTTGATATCGATGTTTTATTTTGAATTTATTATCTATTGAACAACTGTTTAGGCATGTGTAGAGGGGGCCATGGTTTAGGTTAATGTATTGATCTATCGCAATAAAAGAACGTGTAAAAACACGCCGGTTTCATTTGAAGTTCCCTTTCCCTGGTTTTATTACTGGATTATCATCTGCTGATTATTATATGCAATTTTTCATAATACACAGTTATGATTTTTTAACCTTTATTTTGGGATAAAGTTTAGAATGGTAAACTTTCATAGAAAGTGTGGGCAGCCATATCAACAATATGGCCGCCATACCCTTTTAAAGACTTCTTTCTCATTATGCTGCAAAGAGCGGATATTTTGTCTTTTCCGGAATTTATTTAAGCAGTGGAAGGGTTAATAAATGAATTCTAAACAGATTAATAAATTATTATTTAGTTTTTTGTAAACTCCATTTATAAGAACCCTCTGCTTATGAGAGCTTTCAACAACTCTGGCTCGTGCATGACCCGATTGTGGTTTTTAGAGGCCAGTTTTTTGGAAGGAAAAAAAATCTCGGTTTATAGATGAGTATATACGGTAATTTTAAAATTGATTTAGTTAAAATTACAAACTATTTATGATTCAAATATAAGATAATGACTGAAGAAACACTCCAATATTTCGAAAGACAAATTGAAAAGGGAGAAATATTTATGATTGGAAACAAAGATGGCATTATTTGGCCCGAAATGGGAATTTATGCACTTTTCAGAATTCATGTGTTCTTTTACCATATTTTTCGGACTATAAGTTGTACTTATTTCAAAAATTTTAACTCCTGTGGGGTGTCATGACTAATACAGCAAATGCGACTTATACATGAAATTTACAAGAAAATTCAAATGTTTTTTATCAATATCTTTAAAAAGAACAGTTAGTATCCAAAATCACTAAAAGTGCAGAATAGCCTCCCCTGATTTCCTTGGCTGACATCATTAAAGGGGTTTCCATAAAGTCCGCCCGGTTGCATCCATTCCAGAATTTAAGGCGAAAATCTTGTCAATAAAGTAACGGTTGCGCTTGTTCAGTCTGTCCGTAAAATGACTGGTCAAACCCAGGTTGAGCGATCAGGCACGCACAGTTCAACCATATTCAATGGGCGATCTGCTGCAGGTTGACTGTACTCAAAATGGCAGAAGAGAAGAGAACGTTTCAAGTGTTTCTTTGCCCAATCTCCGATAAATATTGTTTGGAAACGAAAGAAGCGTAAAGTCATATTAGGCAACATGAAGACACAAAAGGTCCTGAATAAAGTAAAACAAATGGAAAAAACGAATTAAATACATAGCGAAACATGAATCAAAGTTGTTTTGAATGTGTTTAATACATACTAACAACACAAACTGCTTTGTCTACGAAGTGTCGATTCGAATAATTGATTGTGCGGGAACGGGTTGAACTGCACCTCATGATTTGTTCGTGAACCGGTTGAACGGTACTTCATGATCTGTTCGCGAACGGGCAGACTTAATGGAAACACCATAAGACTCTGGTCATGTTCATGTTCTATATTTATAACTGTGACAGCTCTAGTAAACAGTAAATTTTAACTTATTAATCATAACTCATTTTTAGAGTTATGATTTGTAATTAGAGAAAAATGCTACCGGTATATATACGAGGCGTGATCAAAAAGTTCTGGGATTGGTTGTGCATCTTGCCAACAAATGGCAGCACAAGTCCAAAAATACAGTAACTTAAACCTCTAACATTCATAAATCATCTTTTCAAAGTATTTTATTTCATGTGCATTGGGGACTGAGAAAATACTGCTATTGTGACCATTTGTGTGTGGTCATCTGCAATTTTATCTTGGACATTAAATTTGAGAATGAGCAAATTCGAGCAATGAGCAATTTGAGGAAGAACGTTCGGTGAAAGCGACCAAATAGGTGGTATGAAAAAACTGGATGTTCAACCATGACAATGCTCTCACAGAGCTCTCCTCACATGTGAGTTTCTTGCAAAAAACAACACGATTTCGCTTCCACACCCAGCCTACTAGCCAGATTTGGCTCCTGCACACTTTCCCCTCTTTCCGAAAATGAAGATCCATTTGAAAGGTCGCCCTTTTTGATACGATTGAGCAGATCCAGTGCGAATCGCAGAAGCTGCTTGACTTGTTTAAACAAAAAGACTTCCAGGACACATTACTAAAGTGGCAGGAACGCTGGAGACATTGTATGGCTTTGCAAGCAGACTATTTTGAAGGGGACACTGTGTAAACGTATTTAAATAAAGTACTTTCCCTTTAAATGAATCGGTCCCAGAACTTTTTGATTGCACCTCGTATGTAGATTTGTTGGGGCATTAATAAGCTTGCCAACTCTCAGACTGGCAATTCCGGGAGACGTATTCCAGTCGCCCTTATTCCGTTTGTGCTTTGTGACGTCGTTTTGTCTATCTGTATTAATAACCAAGCCTGTAAATTAGTCACTTAATACCACTTACCTTGATTACTCTTGTATAATACAAGAATAACTGCCCTCCTCTTAATGTGATCGTATAGTGCCTTGTCCCTTTTATGTGATCGTATAGTGCCTTGTTCCTTTTATGTGATCGTATAGTGCCTTATCCCTTTGATTTCTCAATCAAAAAAATTAGCATAAAATGGAAAGAATAGTACCCTAGATTGCTTCCCCCTTAAATGAATCTCCTGCTTAAATATACCCACTGTCCAATAATAAAAAAGGAACGTCATAAAATTAAATAGTCAAAATACATTCATTATAAAAATCAAGACAATCATAGTAACCATATCGCTAACTTCCTTAAGTAAACTAAAATCCACGATGTGGCGAATTTTGAGAAAGGATTTACACCTGTTCCCGTATAAGATCCATGTTTATCAAGAGTTAACAGACACTGGAAGACAGAAGCGACAACAATTTGCGATGGAGTTTGGAGCAGAAATGGAAGCCAATCAGGACATTGTGGACAACCTGTGGGTGTCAGATGAGGCCTTCTTCCATCTGTCAGGTGATGTTAATAAACACAACGTTCATTTTTGGGGTTCTCAGCACCCTCATGAGATCCATAAGTCACCTCTTCATCCTCTGCATCATTGGTCCGTTCTTTTTTGAGGGCACCGTAACATGTTGGAAACCTTCTTCATCCCCGAGCTGCGAAGGAGGCGTATACCGCTTCGACATCAATGGTTTCAACAGGATGGGGCTAGGCCCCACACCAGTAATGAAGTGCTAGACTTTCTCCATCAGAAATTCGGAAATCGTGTCATTTCAAACAGGTTTTCAGATCGATTCGAGGGTGGCTTTCTTTGGCCCCCTACGAGTCCTGACCTAAACCCATGTGATTTTTATCTCTGGGGGTTTCTTAAAGTCAGTGTGTTCACTACAGCACCAAGAACCCTAAACCAGCTGCAACAAAGCATCGTCGACTACTGCACCCTTGTGGATGCAGAAATCCTGAATAGAGTTATAAACAACTTCAGCATTCGGCTGCGAGCAGTTCAAAACGTTTGTGGTGGCCACATTGAGCATATCATCAAGACTTTTCCACGGGAATAAAAACTCCGAACTGCCTAAAATATCATACTGAAATGCTAAGTTTGTAAACATTAATGGGTCAATAAATCTTAGTACTGAAATGGTTATTTATTGTTTTGTTTTGAAAACGTTTGCTGTATAATCCCTATCCGTGCTGTGGATTCATCTACGACTGCAGTGCGCGCAGGGGCATTTTCGTGGGAACTGGATAGTAGTTGGTATTTTTCTTTGGTGGTTTTCTGAGTCCCATTCCTGATACTACCTGTTCAGTTGTTGTTTGGGAAAACTCAGATTTTTATGTAAAAAATAGATATAATTTAAGTTTCTATTTTTTATTCTTTAAGTTTTTTTTTACCGTTTTGCAGACAGTGATTGTTGAGTATATATTGTTTTAATAAATGTTAATTAAAATCTTCACGTGATTATCACTGTCTGCAGCTAGTTGTCCCTCGCGAATAATTTTCGTGAGCACGAGGATGTGTGTCACCATGTCAGCACTGTGAATTACAGAAATAATTATCAATAATTGTTTGTAAGCTTCCACAGCGTGATTTTTTTTTAACTAAACAAACTAAAAAGAGTTAATAAATTCATTCAATGTCATTCATTTAACGTCTCTTTTTTTTTAAATCATCCATTCGTGTTCGGGAAAACTCAGATTTTTTTTATGTAAAAATAGATATAATTTTATTTGTAATTAATTATTCTATTTTTTCTATTCTTTAAGTTTTTTTTTACTGTTTTGCAGACAGTGATTGTTGAGTATATATTGTTTTAATAAATGTTAATTAAAAAATTTCCACGTGATTATCACTGTCTGCAGCTAGTTGTCCCTCGCGAATAATTTTCGTGATCACAAGGATGTGTGTCCCACTATTGTTGATGTTCTTTCCGTGGTTACTGTTTTTTTTTTTATTTCATTAAGACCAGTTCCAGCTTCTGGCTTCACCAGTCGTCCCTCCTTCTGGTCCTCCACATCATTCCTTGCCTGCAGCATGGCGTTCAACTTCAATTTATTATTTTTCATTCCAATGCTCTGCGAATTACTCCTACCCTGCCGTTCGATGTTTAGTTTCTTATTGAATTTCTCACTTTCTCGCGGCAGCCATGATTCTTTAACGAGCAGCATTGTTTTGCGGGTTACCCCATAAGGTAATAAGGAAATTTCTTTTAATGCTATTTCATCAATAACGCGCATAAGGGATGCCATGCTGCACAATTTCATTTTTTTATTCCCCATTAATAGCTGTTTATCATTCCTCAGTCTTTCTTTGGACATTTAATGGGAATTTGAAATTTTTTTTCTTTATTAATTATAAGGAATTGGTCTGTCTCAATTCTTTTTTATATTTAAAGTTAATTACTCTCATGTAGCGATTCAATATTTCTCGTTACAGTGTTTTACTGTATTTAACGTACATTCAAGTATTTCCTTATTCTATTCCGAGAAATATTTTTTTTCCTTTTTTAATTGAGATCGCAATGCTTATTCCTCAATTTAACCATATTGTATAGAACATTCTTTTGTATAGAATATTTTGATATTTTATAAATAAATATTGCTTTTTTTTAAACCAAAATAAAAGTCTTTAACGAGCCACGTTGATTCTTAAGTTTCGGGGTTTCCTTTAAAGTATCACTTCTTAAATATTATATTATTTTGCTTCCCCCTCTGAACATATAGTAGCAGAAGGTGGTTTCTTTCTTTTATTTTAATACAATATGGAGGAATCGTATTTTGAAGAGGGTCGTTCCCTCCCTAGGCCAACGAGTGCCAATTATATTCAATGGACGTATCGAGTTTTAACTTTTCTCGAAACCAAAGGGCTAGCCAAATATGTCCAAGAAAAGATCTCTCTCCCTACAGAAGTATCAGCCAGTTCATCCATGCTCCTTGATTGGGCATTACCTCCTGAGTATGGTGAGTGATGATATTGTCATCATGCTTCAAGATGACAATCCCTATACATTGTGGGAAGCAATTAAGCGTCGATATGGAAGGCCGGATTCAGTGACACAGGCTGAAATAATGCGGCGTCTCTCAGCCTTGCGTTTCTTAGACACTGATGATCCGAATGCCTATGTAGCAAGAGCGTTACAAATCCGTGCTCAGGCTGGAGCCGTGTCTCTGGTTTTGGATGATAAAATTTTGATTGACCATATGGTCGCAGGTCTGCCCTCAACTTATACTCCATTGAGACTCGCGGTCCAATCAAACCCATCAATGTCAATTGAAACCTTCCTGAGTCAACTAAATGTGGTTTTTAAGGACCACACCACGCTAAATTCCTCAGTAGGTGTAGCCTCGTGTGCCACCTCTGTTTCTTCCCCGTTAAATATTTAAAAAAATTTTATGGAAGTTATCCTGCAAATTATTTTAATAACTTCTATGTCTTTTTCACTATCCAAAAAGGTTTAATACTCTCAGTTAAATAGGCAAATCAAACACAAAACGACAGAGAAAGCAGTCCCAGACCACAAAGAGTAAATGTTTATTTAAAAGTCACATATCTAGAAAACGGTTAACTTTTGGATAGTAGGTTATAGGGTCAAATCTATCGGCAACGACCTAAATAATAACGTCCTTAAATATCTAGGTCAACTTTCCTTGTAACCCTGTATATATCACATAGAATGTGTCTACCAATCACACAGTGCGTTTTCAGTTTTTTTATCAGTTAACAGGAATATACACAAATTTTAGCATAGATATTTATCCACTTAAGCGGACTTTAATGCATTGAATTCAACTACGGAAAAATGAGACTGTACACTCAGTATCCATTTATCAGGTATCCACTTAGCGAGGTTTGACCACTTTAGCACATTATACAGTTTATGCAACATACAGTACATTACCTCACTTTTTTCCTCCATTTCCTTATCACATTCCCCTTGCCAAAAATTATTGCTTAAGTGATTTAACGCAAACAAGATGGCGACAACCATTCAGCCAAAAACCCGTTTCTTCATAATAATTGAACAATATGTGCAGCATACTTAAGGAAATCCCTCGAACATGTATGTCACAGATTTCCACCATATTGAAATATGTTACTCATCTGAAGCTACTATAGAGAGTGCTTGCAAAATAAGAGAGTGCGAAACTTTGTTTCTTTCAAAATAAACTGTGAAAACGAAAAAATTTGAGCATACACAGACATACAAAGACTCCATTGTTAAAGCAGATAGGCTATGTGGGATTCCCTTGTAAGTAAATTTGTAACATTAATGGTGTAAAGCGCAATAAAATTTCAACCAATTAGTGTATGTTCATAAACTGTGTGTGGGAGAAGGAGTCAGAATTTGACCATATGACCACAAAAGGGAGGGAGGCGGGGGGTCAAGTAAAGACAATGTGGTCAAATTAATTTCAAAATTCTGCATTTTAATATTTTCTTTAGAGGGGTTTTAATTTCTCTAACCGTGTACATTTTAGCGAGGGAGGTTCAAACATGGCCACCAATGAACTCAGATCGGGAGGGGGGGGGGGTGAAAAAGGTGACCACATGATTTATGAATGGCCCCTTAGTGGTACAATTTATGGTGGTACAATTTTTATTTTGATAATAACAAAATTGCATCGCTCTTATCCTAAGTCATGTGATCGATCGCTACTGGAGAACTAAGCACCATTGTTTATTATACATTTGTTTGAAACGACCAATTGTCATAATAAACTAGAAATATCACCAGTAAAAGTCAATTTTATTTGTATATTATAAAGAATGTAGAGTACTACGCAATTTCAAGGAGGCATTGCTGCTCAGAATTTTCAGGAGTCATACGAATTATTAATGCAAATGCAAATCGTAAATTTGCTGAAAATATGATCGTTATTGCAGATTTATTTAGTACTGTATTATTTTAATTCCTTTAAGGAATTCTTAAATAAACAATTTAAAAAGGAAATTGAAATTATAACTTCGTAGATGCCGAAAATTTAAAGAACCGTTGACTAAAGGGCTTATCACTGTATATTGAATATTTTTGTGTCTTTGTTCAAATTTAAATAACATCTGATTGTTGTTGTTTTTTTTTAATTGTTTTTTTATATTAAGAGTTATAAGGTCACTGCAAGCATTATATAAAGCCTGAACAGGTGAATGGAATTCACTACATTGTACACCGAAATCCCTTTCAGCATCATCTCATTCATCCGCAATGTGTCAAAAATTTATGGGTCGCATTATACACGAATATTTGAGTTTTACATGTTTTCTGGGCTTTAAAAGTAGGGGTCGCATTATACATGAATAAATATGGTAGATGAATAAGAACACAGTTTATTGAGAAGTTGTATATAATTATTTGTGACTGACATGTTGCAACAAAGAACTACAACAGTCATAATTCTGTTCATAATTTATCTTAATTTTAAATAAATGCTACATAATTCTATTAAATATCTTTGTATCTTTATGTTACAAATAGGAAAACCAATGTTGCCACCATTTCTTGGATCTTCAAATAGCCTTTTCAGTACAGCTGTCATCAGTGGCTCTTCAAGTGCCCCAGAATTAAAAGACATGGTTGATGTAACCACTTCTATGGCAGGTGAAAATTCATAAAGACAAAATAATTCATGTTTTAAAACATTTTTGAACCATGTTAATTTAATTAAGTTTTGTGTTTTATAGCAATTCAGGGATGTGGTGGTGTTCCACCAATCCGACCCCTAGAGACACTTCATAATGCCTTATCCTTGAAACAAGTGGACTCCTTTCTAGAACAAATGACAAGTCCCAATTTTTTAATGCCCTTAAAGATTTTGTCCAATCCTCCATCTACAAATCCTGCAGGCCCTGAACAGTCTTTGACTAGTGCGTCACCTACAAACAGTAAGTAAAATTAGAAAATTTTGCATACTTGTACTATTATATTCTAATAAAAGTTTTGTATGGCTTAAATTCTTTATAACCAGATATCCCAAACCTGTTGCAGCCATTAATATGAAGTTGTGGGTAGGCTATCTGTGATCTTCCTATGATATGATTATGCAAATTAGGACGTATACAAAATTTCTCTCATAAATTTTAACAGTTAGGGACCATTACAAAATTGTTCCTCATTCAATTATGAACACAATTTAAAAAAAAAAAAAAAAAAAAAAAATGCATTATACAGAGTGGTGCAAATAAAAGTAGCCTCGCATGAATTGCAGAGGAACCAACCTAACGCCGTTAGCAATGATTGGGCTGTCCCATTATCACCGCTGCAGGTATGTACCGCGCAGCGCATCATTTGAACAATTCTTAGCGGAAAAAATGGTGCATTCAGTGTAGCAGAGAATCTTTATTGTTGAGAATTATGCAAAAACCAACTCCTGGAAGCAGTGTAGTGATTTGTTTGCTCAAAACTTTGAAGATGAGAAAATTCCAACAAAACGTGCGATGCAACTTTTAATAAAAAAGTGGCGGGACACAGGTTCTGTAACAAGCGTAGAACCACTCCAAAACGAGTAAGAAATCCACAAAACGTCCAAAATCTCCAAACGATGATGCTACAGAGTCCAAGCAAATCAACGCAGACCAGAATTTCAAGAAGATCGTGTGGACGCATTCTGCATGACGATTTGAAGATGCGACCATACAAAGTATCCGTGGTCCATGAACTGAAACCAGCGGATTGCCCTCAACGTCTTCAGTTTTGTAACTGGCTAATTCAAGAAAACACAATGAATGGATTGGACATGCAGCTGTTTTTCATTTCTGATGAAGCCTGGTTCCATCTCTCTGGCTATGTCAACTCGCAGAACACCCGGCACTGGTCGACCACTAATCCTCATGAATATCATCAAACTCCTTTGCACGACCAGAAAATTGGGGTATGGTGTGCAGTCTCTGCTCGACGCATTCTTGGTCCAATCTTCTTCCATGAAACGGTGAACGCAGCACATTACATCGCAAACATCTTTAACCCATTCATCAATCAATTACCATAACTGAGGAGGAACTAACGTACGGCTACTTTCAACAAGATGGAGCAACAGCCCATACTGCCTGTCGTACATTGGACCGCATTCATGAAGTGTTTGACCCTGAGAGAGTTGTTAGCAGAGGTCAGGACGGAATTGGTCCAAGCTGGCCTCCAAGATCACCAGACCTCTCAGTTTGTGATTTCTTTTTGTGGGGTGCTCTAAAATCCAAAGTTTATCGGAACAATCCTCGTTCACTTGAAGAACTGAAGCAAAACATTGTTTCTGAGATTGAAGCTATCTTGCAGTCTCAACTGCTTTCTATATTTAACAACTTATTTATTGACCAGAGCTCAAAAGTGTCAAGAGGTGAATGGTGGTCACCTTCAGCATCTCCTGTAATCACTTCAACCTTGGTTTGTTGTTGCAGAAGACAAACAGAAAATAAAATAAAACAAAATAATAAAAAATAAAGTCCCATTCAAAATAAACAAATGTTAAAACCAAAGGTATTCCAAAGTTCCAAGAAATGTTTACCAAACTTTTCACTTTATTTGCTCTAAAACCGTGCAATGGTCATAGACTGGTACATAAAAAAAAAACTCATAATGGTGCATCTCTCACGATTAACCTCCTGTGCTAATAATGGGACAGCCCAATCATTGCTTATGGCGTTAGGTTGCTTTCTCTGCAATTCATGCGAGGCTACTTTTATTTGCACCACCCTGTACCTTCTTCAATATCTGTTAAGAAAGATTAGCAAATAAAGAGGCAATAGCTGAAATAAAACAAATGCCACATTTATTGATCTGTATTTCATTTACATAAAACAAGTATACTTTCTTAAGGAAAAGATATCTGAGATTCACCAATGAGTAACTAATTTTATAGAGGGTGTCCCATAACTCCCTACCCAAATTTCCCAGGGACGTAAACAGGATACAGAAGACCACTTTTCATCACTAAACTCGTAGTTGAAAATAACTTTGTGGTCAGCTTGATTGTAAGGAGACAGTGATTGAGAAACTTCAATTATGCAAATGGAATGAACCATTATTTGCCATTGTCAAGAATGTTATAGAAAGTCTGACAGTCTAATTAAAGATGCCATTCAAAGCCATCTATTGCAAACATGCAGAACCATTCTAATGGAAGAAACTGTCAACATTCATATGAGGTATGGAGCTGTTAACGGGAATGGAAGAGTTGTACCGATACTATATCATGATTTCCCTATTGAACATTCGCAAATGTTCATTGGCAACTTCATGAAATGGGATCTTTCTCAGTGAAATAGGTGACAGAGGTGCTATATTATTTGCAGAGAGTCAAACTAGCCCTACATTCCCAGATGTGGGTGAAGCCCCGTTTACACGAGAAAACGCACAATTCACACATGTGGCCTCCCGACCACTTGGATGCCCTTCAGTGTTACAGAGCGTTACAGTGTTAATGTATAGGCTGGAATTGTTGATAAACAAGTGATTGGCCCGTATTATAAATCCCTACTTGCCTAACCAGGCATGATTATTGCATTTTCCATGAGGACATATTTCCTGTTTACCTTATCTATCTCAAAATTTAGTACGATTTACAGAAGAATTATCATTGTTGTAAATACAGTAAAACTCCTCAAATCCGGACTGTTTGGATTGGCTCCCGAATTCTATTTCCAGTTTTCAAAAACTTTTGAAGAGGCTTCTCGCTAGAGCTTTTGAAGGACAATGCCATTGATAGTTTGCCGAGACATATTTTTCCAACTTAAGTGTTCCTCCCCATTTCACCCATGAGGTACGTGAATATCTGGATGCCAGATTTCCAAAAAAATGGATCGGTCATTAGGTTCTATTAACTGGCCACCAAAGTCACTTGACCTCATGTGCAAGGACTTCTTCCTGTGGAGCTAAATAAAAATTGTGTGAGGATTGCCCAAATGAAAAGTGGATGCATCCCATAGTGTCAAAACTACAGCAGCAACAACAGCGTTCTAGTGAAGAGGTGTAGTAGATCCCAGATGTGTATCGGAGTGCATAAATTACAACTTCACCTGTTCGTGTGTATACAATGAATATTAGAAGAAGGAGATGTAAAAATCTTTTTCTTCGACCACCGTGGATTACTGCTTATTGATTTTCTGCCAAAGAATTGCATGATGATTTTCTCCAAAGTACTGCAACGTGCTCTTACATCGGCAATCGATCAAAAACAAATGCCCAGGTCTTCCCACAACAGGTGATCTTTCTGCACAATAATGCACACCACCATGTCTCCTGTGAAATCACCATGATGTTACACAAAATCTGGTGGAAAGTGTTTGAATATCCCGCCTACAGCCCAGACTTGTCACCATGTGATTACCAGATCTTTGGGCCGCTCAAGAAGACAATACAAGGGAAACGTTTCAATTCAGACGAAAACATGAAGGATGCAGTGAAAGACTTTTTTAAAAAACGACCACAATCCTTCTACGCCAAGAGAATTGGACCTGCTGTGTAAAACGATGGGACCAATGCCTCAACAAACATGGGGATTACTTTTAAGTTTCAAATAAAATCTTGCAACATTCCAAGAAGGAGCTTTAGCTGTGACATAGAAGTAATATTAAATTTGAGAATTTAAAGTCTAGCTAAAATTACTGCTAACTGCAAATGGCAATTTCACGTTTCATGTAAGTTTCTGTCATATATTTTATTGTTTCAGTATTTATGAGTAATTTATTAGGGAAATTTAAAGTTTAAAACATTATTTTTAATCGTATTTTAAAATATCGAAGAGAAAACATGAAAAGCAGCGTGAATGTACGAGAAGTCATTTTATATCTGTGAAGAAGTGAAAACTGTTCTTTGGTTAGGCAAACAGATGCAGATGTCCGCATCTAAGCTGTGAATGAAATCATTCACGTAAAGCAATAAAATTTTCACAGTGAAAGAGTCATGTCCCCCAACGACTGATTAAAAGTAAAATAAACATGGAGATACTTTTGCAAAGTGAAGGAAAACATGATGCCTTGTCAGTTATCAAGAGCAAGCCTGCATGACAGCATTAGATTTGAACCCGGAATTCAAAATGATTACAGGGTTAAAATTAATATTTCCACAACAAAACAGCACCAAGCCAAAGCAGAATTATAAATGGTAGGCATACAAGACAATATTTAAAAAATTATTATCTAGCAATAACAATAATTGATAACAGAGTAATAATGACAGAATCACTGTGGCTATTGATTCAGTAATAGCTTAACGAATAGAGTAAGATTCCTTATGGCAATAGAAAACAAATATTGAAGAAATGGTAATTAATAGTAAGAAGAAAAAGGAAACTGCGTTTGAAAATTAATTTTTAAAACTACTGTTAACGTTTCATCTTTTTCCTTATAAGCGAGTGGTGAAAACCTGTGACTCGCTGGTCAATAACAGAATTGGTGGCATCTTGTATATGTGCCAGAAAACTACCCAAGTATACTCTGTCTCACTATATGAAAAAAAGCTGCAAGGTAGTATGGGAAAGCCACATTACCAATTGTCAACTCATTCAGATCAACGCACAGCCAATAAAAAAGAAACTGAAACAGTGCTTTATGTTTTTGAGCACTACACGTGCGCAGTTGGAGACTACTTTGCGGGGCAGAGGTGAAAAAGTAGTGACGTGTTTTCATATAGTGAGACAGAGTATAATTACACGTATTAATTCTATTCGTTATGGCGACAATGTCCGGCTACTGCAGCAGAAATTAAGAGATGACCAGAATCTTTGAACACGAATCATTCAATGTTTAAGCAATTTGAAGCATTGATTGAGAGTGGTGGTTGTGATTTCGAGCATATTCTCTAATGTAAGCCTAAGATTCTTGAAGTTAAAGCCATCTGTGATAAATAAAAACCATGAAGCAGATAACCATGTCCTTTAATTTACGGTAGTCAATGTCCATTTACAATCAATATGTATAGATGGCTATGGAGTCATTTTTGATTATGGGCTTATAGACTAAAAGTGTTCATCTGTATCCTCTCTTTCCCTGAGAAGCTTTGGTACGAAGTACTACTGGGAATCAAATAGTGTCCGACCGAAAGCGTATTTTACCTTTCGGCCAAAGCCAAAATTGAAATTTCGGCTATTAACTTCCTTCAGTCGAAAAACCGAAACCAAAACTGAAAAAACAAACTTATTTAGATATTGAGATGTGATATATAATATTGATTATACAGAATTAGAACGGCATATAATATACAGGGTTATTCAGTCAATTTCTGACCATTTCAGTACTATGATTTATTGACCCATTAATGTTTACAAACTTAGCATTTCAGTATGATATTTTAGGCAGTTCGGAGTTTTTATTCCCGTGAAAAAGTCTTGATGATATGCTCAATGTGGCCACCAAGAACGTTTTGAACTGCTTGCAGCCAAATGGTGAAGTTGTTCATAACTCTATCTAGGATTTCTGCATCCACAAGGGTGCAGCAGTCGATGATGCTTTGTCGCAGCTGGTCTAGGGTTCTTGGTGCTGTAGTGAACACACTGTCTTTAAGGAACCCCCAGAGATAAAAATCACATGGGTTTAGGTCAGGACTCATAGGGGGCCAAAGAAAGCCACCCCCGAATCGATCTGGAAACCTGTTTGAAATGACACGATTTCCGAATTTCTGATTGAGAAAGTCTAGCACTTCATTAGTGGTGTGAGGCCTAGCCCCATCCTGTTGAAACCATTGATGTAGAAGCGGTATATGCCTCCTTCGCAGCTCGGGGATGAAGAAGGTTTCCAACATGTTAAGGTAAGCCTGTGACGTTACGGTGCCCTCAAAAAAGAACGGACCAATGATGCCTCTTTTGGAAATCACGCACCATGCCATAACCTTTCGTGGATGAAGAGGTGACTTATGGATCTCATGAGGGTGCTGGGAACCCCAAAAACAAACGTTGTGTTTATTAACGTCACCTGACAGATGGAAGAAGGCCTCATCTGACACCCTCAGGTTGTCCACATTGTCCTGATTGGCTTCCATTTCTGCTCCAAACTCCATCGCAAATTATTGTCGCTTTTGTCTTCCAGTGCCTGTTAACTCCCGATAAGCATGGATCTTATACGGGAACAGGTGTAAATCCTTTCTCAAAATTCGCCAAGTCGTGGTATACGACAGCCCTTCTTCAATGGATAGGCGGCGAACAGATTTTTTGGTAGGGGAATTGACCAACCTTGTGCGAACATTTTTGTCAACGTCGGCCGCTCGAACACGAGCTTCGCTCCCGCCTTTTTTCTTGCCTTTAACACATCCAGTGGCACGAAATTGCTTGACAAAATCCATGATTGCTTGCCT
The DNA here is from genome assembly GCA_023313115.1 of Rhysida immarginata. Classification (NCBI taxonomy): domain Eukaryota; kingdom Metazoa; phylum Arthropoda; class Chilopoda; order Scolopendromorpha; family Scolopendridae; genus Rhysida; species Rhysida immarginata. Next base: position 491,332 of record JAHWFO010039271.1, on the reverse strand, counting down.
GCCTGGTGCGTCTCGACACTTATACTCCTTCCGGAACTTTCTTTGCACGGTTACAGGTGATTTTGTCTCGAAATACCATTCGACAACCTTGCATTTCTGCTCTGTTGATAAAGCGGGCACCATTTTTCAACAATACGATTTTCATGCAGCCCCATTGCAACAATACAAACTCCAACTATTTAGAAAATTCGATATGGCGCTCATATTCTGCCAGAAGAATCACTAACTTAATTTATTTTCCCACCATGCTAATTGCTTAATCCTAATTACCTGCTTACCTGCTAAGGTGTCTAGCAATGCTCCCTTCATTAAAGTAAGCACCAGCCCACCTTTAATTCAATACCCATGCAAGTTGTCTCTCTCTTAAGTAGTCCTACCCCTCTAAACTTCGGTTAAGAATAGGCCTTTGTTGTGATCGTATAGTGCTTGGTTCCGTTTAGTCAAAATATTTTATATCTAAGTTTATTCAGTCCAGCTCAACTTGTAAACCCCCCCCCCCCTTCTGTTGTTTCTATGGCAACGAGACAGATTTAGCAAGCTAAGGTTAAGACTTAACGTCGCCCACGGTAAGTGAGACGCTGACTCTCGCACGCTGAAATCTGCACGTGCTCCTCCTGAACAGCCCGGCTGTCGGAGACCACCCCATGGGCTACCAGCCTACAGGCTCGGCACTCACGCCGCTCGGAGCCCCAGTGGTTAGAGACAGCCGGCCGCTTATCTCAGAGCAGGGTTCGGGAAGCGAAGTTATGCTTTATCGTCCCCAAACCCCCACGTCTGCTGATAACAGCCGCTCTCTCCTCCTTCCCTGCCGCTGTGCTCCACGTAAGCTGGTGACGCCTGCTGCCCAAGTCGACGCACTCACTGCCGCTGCTGTGCTGTCTCGTTCCCAATCAACATCGAGTGTCTCGTGGCTCTTTACCCGGCGGTGCCTGTCTCATCATAGGTAGTCATTTACGCTGATAGCTTGGCTGTTACATTCTCGTGAACACATGCCACATGAGTGATCTTTGTTCTCTCACACTCGCTCATACTCAAGTTTTTCTTCACATGTTTTTTTTCCCGGGAATGTCCGCTCTCATCTCCCTTAGTCTCGGGAGGTGACCGCTGTTATGACAACTCCCGCTCTATCTGCTTGCCCATCCCCGCTCTCTTTCTCTCCCTTCCCGCCAAAATGTTGGGGACAAAGGGTAAAGAGAAAAGATAAATAATATTCTGTAGGCGATTAAACAATAATAAATACATATTTAATAAAATTTAAGTGCTGTGACGCATATTATAAGTTAATTTCGTTTGAAATTCATCAGGACAAAATGTAACTCCGTGGCTGTGTTCGTTAATTTATTCAAAATGGTGGCATGCGAAGCGAAGTCGTGATTATATCTCCTTCGAAGTTAGTTTCCTCGATATTATCCAAAAGATAAATAATTTTCTATAGGTGATTACTGTTAACAATAATAAATTTATCAAACTAATATCTATTTAAGTGGAATATAATAACTACTTGTTTGCTATTCAATCAAACATGGCAACAGCTGGTAACGAAACAAACTATATCAGCATCGATAGGCAGCCCATCGACAGGTAATTTTAGCTAGGCTCGAGTAAACGTCGCACCCCTGTTTTTGTACTCAAAATTGGGTACTAAATTTTGCGACTTATTCTCGAGTATTTACGGTACTTACTTTTCAAACCGGCTTATCCATGAGGGTTGTGGGGGTAGCAGACCTATGGGAGATCTTCAGCTCGCAATCTTCCACTATCAGGCACATGTCCTCAATTGTAATGTGCGAGTGACTTGAATCTAGATTTTCCATGTAGTATAGCCATCTGGTTCTAAGCTGACCCTTTGGTCTCTCTTAAGCACGAGTTTAGAAAATAACAACTGCATAGGTAGACTAGCTTGCGGCATCTTTCGTACCAATGCAACCAAGACTTCTCAATGTGGAGGAGGTCTGACCAAGGAGAATTGTTTGCTGTGCCTTCTATCTAGTAAGGAAATCCCTGCCACACTTCTTAGGATCTCATTTCAGCGATGGCACCCTTGATTGGACTTTTTCAGTCATTTACCAAGATTCATGATCATTGGTGAGAATGGGGACAAAATAGATTTGAAAATGAAGAACTTGGCTTTGTTGCCACAGAAACCATATTTTTTGCTTCTGACACAGCTTCCTGACCAATCTGAGCATCCAGTTCTTTGTCCTGCCCATCACTCATAAATGCAGTCCCAAGACAGTTCTCTATCTGTCTCAAAGCAGCTCTCCTAACATGGAGAGTGCACTGAGTAGGCTGTCTTGAAAGGACCAGAGCCTTAGTCTTAGCCCCACTGATTTTCATCCCAGCCTTTTCAAACCAATCTAGTGCGTGTTGAAAATCTTTGCAAACACAAAGAGGACAAGATCGTCAACAAAGAGAAACCTCCCTATCAAACAGTCACCACACAAAAATGCCCATCGCCTAAGCTCCCTCTCTCTATCCTGTCCATAAAGATAATGAACAAGAGGGGCAACAATATGCACAGTTGGGCAGAGTCCAACATCTGCAATGAACACTCTTGATTTATACAGATGTACATCTCCGAGCACATCATAAATCTTATAAATGGAAAAGCCAAAAGATAAGAAGAAAAAGTAATTTTTGGTGAATCTCACTCATGCTCTACAATTTGACATGGATTCTAAAATCCCCATATGCAAACATCATGGCATGAAATTTTACTACTTGTATGAAATATTGCTTCAACACTAAAAACCGGTAGGTTTGTTCTTAAACTGATCGATAGCCCACCCGAAATTCAAAATTTCACAGATTTTCCTGAAACCTTGTAGACAGATCGGCAGGCCATATTTGATTATGCCAGCATTCTTCCCATATTGTTTGGACTAAGTCAAAATTTCGATGTCGCAGCTGGCGTCGTGCACACTTACTTTTAGCTAAGTGAGCTATGTGGAATTGAATTGACGAAAATTAATGCCTTAAAGTAAATAAAAACTTGCGGAAATACAATGGCGTAAAATTCATTTTGTATTGTATTTCTTCTGTCAGCTTTGGTGGCGAGAGGAGCCAACATAGCATGGTAAGAAGGTGTCATCCTCTATCTCATTAAGAGAATTTGACAAAAACCTGTGTATATTCTTCTGTTACCTGCATGAAGAGCATGCACCAGTTGCAATTTGTATGGCTTCATAAGCAAACACCATCTTAACACACACCAAACAGCATAGCACATAGTCTGGCCAGTCTTTCTTGTTCTTTCTCATCAATGGGTGGTTTCTTTCTGCTGGAGTGCTGTTAATTAGACTTTTGTTGATACACCCTTCAGACTGTTGTACGAGAAAGGTTCAGGAGATGCTTTGTCCAGCACGTCCATCTATGATCTTGCCGCCACATACAAAGTTAAATCTTTGCTCTTTTCCATTATTGCCAGGATTTGTAGTCTAACTATTGACAGAAGGGTTGGTTAGCTTTATTTATACCCAATATCCTGCCTGTGCACATAGGAACTCCCTGCCAGGGAGGATGATCTGACACTGTCCAGTACATGGTGTAAAAACAACAGCTTGTTTGGAGATAATTGCCTGCTAAGTGTACTATATTTCTACTTAAAATTGTTTATCCATCAACTGAAATGACTGAAATCATTTTTTAAGTTTCTTTGAATAAGGATGTTGCCATAGTTTTGCTTTACCTTGTGAAATACAACAATTCAAATCCAGAATATTGGAAAACTCAACTTTTGAATAAACAGGGACATTGATAAAATAATAGTCAAGGTATGCTTTTTTGCTCTCATTTGCCTGTCTAAGAGTTGAGAATCTTCGTATTTTGCATTGGATTCAATTTATTTACTGCATTTTTATCACACTCATTAGGTCTCCCCTCCCCTTTAAAGTTCTGGGAAATTGTTAATTGCAAAGGGCCAAAATATTTCAATATTGATTTGCATTTTCCTTAACTATAGTTTCCACAATTTTAGGTTATTATATTTTATGTTACGAGGATTGTATTTTAAGTAAGGTCAGTTTGTAAATTTCTTTGGAAATGTCGCACATTTGTAGCAGTGCACAGACTCCTTGTATCCCTTGTGAAAGGCACCATTTATACCTGCAGCATCAGTGAATGTGCATCGCACTGTCATTTAAACTGTTTAAGATTCTTGAAGTTGTCACCGACTGCAAAATAAAGTCTGTTATTAGTTTCTTGACAGCAAGAAACATGACAACAGCAGCAGACATTCATAACCATATCGTTAAGGCGTATGGACCTAATGTCCTGGATCTGTACTGTTGCTGATCCACAACAATGCCAAGCTACACTCCAATAGGAATTTTTTTGGTTGGGAACAACTTGACCACTTGCCTTACAATCCAGACCTTGCCACCTGTTCCAGCCTACATTTCAGCGATGAAGCGAAAACTGCGTGCCTTCCTCATAGGTAGCAGGCATTCAGGAGCTCATTGGTGCTATGAAAAATGTTCAAATCAACTTGGAAACTTTGTAGAAACAGTTAAAAGTATAAAAAATCTGGTAAAAAATAAATTTTGAAAATAGCAATTTTGTATCTATTACAAAACAGACCTTACTTTTAAAACAACCTTGTATAAATATCCAGTTGACTTTGTATTCATTTATGCTTTTTGTTCCTAGGTGTGTTAAGTGGTCCACCTTCATTCATGTCAAGTAGTGGTCCTTCTTCTCCTAATGCCATTGCACTAGAAATTCTTTCACATATTAATCAGGCGACAGAAAGCTCTGAAGTAACGACAGACTCTAATGTAAATAATACTCTTGTACATTCTCTTTCAAATGACAGATGAAATTTATATTTTTTTAAAATGTAGAATTTTATAATAAAAATAAAAAAAAGACATCAGATAACAATATATAGAATTTATTTTTTTTTTCTTTACATAATACATGAAACTAACGTTAAAAACTTTTCTGGGTGAGAACAAATGCTTGTACACATCTTCAACTATGAGATTAACAAGTCGTTCTGAAAATATTTTACATCATTGTCAATCAGATCTGGCATAAATGCTTCCTTTCTGTACAACAGGTGTCCTTGAGATAAATACATCTGTACAATAATATACATTTTAAAAATAGCTATCAACAATTTTGGTATATAATGTGCAAATACCATTTTATATTTTTACCATGATATGAAGGCACCAAGTTAACACTGACGTTTTTTGCAGTTTAAGGAAAGAACGTACTTAAAACTTTTCCCTTGTAGAAATTTGAGTAATTAATATCTTAAGACTAGATGTTCCAGTTAAAATCTATTTGAATTAAGAAAATTAGTTCCTCCTCTCAGTAGAATTTAGAGCATTTCCTTTTAAAAACTGCAAATGCCTATCCCTTCCTTAATAGATACTATCACAAAAATGCATTTAATAATTTGCATGAAAACATACTTGTCTACTCTTACAATAAACCAAAATGGCACGCTTTTATAAAAGTCATAAACAGGTTCAAGTTATTTTCTTTTCCTGATTACCTTGTAACAAATACAAAAGATAAATAACACTTTTCCTTGTATATCAGCCATAATTACATACAATAACATACAAATAAATAACTTGGTCTTCAACTAGAACATTATCATTTGCAATCATTAAAAGGAATGTTTAAAATGATATCCACTCCATGAATGTTGCTGAGGTGTGTAATTTAGAAAATTTAAATAAAGAATAAAATTCTGCTTCTACAAGCCTAAAATGAAAGATTGTGCTAAGGAACCTATTAAAATTAATACAATAACAACTTGGCTACATAGATACTAAGACATTAACAGAAATAAATCCAGTCTTCTTGGCAATTTTGTACTATATAAGAAAACCACCTGTAAACAAAAAACTTAATTTTCAAACCAACTGCTTTGTTATTAAATGAATGAGAAAATTAAAATAGTTTGCTTTCAAAGATTTACTCCGATCGCAAAATTAATAAAAGCATTTGATAACATTTATAGATTTTGAAAATGCAACTTTTTTTGTCTCCCAGTTAAACCTTCAAAAATAGCATTTAAAGAACACAAACAATATAAACATTTTGGTGACCATTAATTCTAAAAAACATAAAAAAAATAATACGGTAATAAATAAATAAAAACAAATCTATTTACACTTTAAATGTTTCTCACAATTAATGAAATAAATCTACGAACGTCTGTATAAACTGAACACAGCCTTTTTTAAAATTGTGATCATTTGAAAAGCTACTTTCTTCCTTTTATAAAAAAAAATAAAATAATAAAAACGCTCAATGATAATTTTTAAATGAATAACATGAAGAGGAAAAGGAGGAAGGGAAATTTTGAGCATTTTTTATCACGCCCACAGTAAGTTCTTGATTATCTTCTTAGATATTAAGTAATCACAGATTACTTTCTTTTTAAGGTAACAGAACAGTTTTAAAAATGAAATCACAGTATCATTATGGAATATTAAATTCATACATGATTTTTCAGGACAAGGAAATAAGAAGCAAAGGATTAACACTTCTTGTGTATGTTGATGCAGATATAGTTTATAAAACATCAAAGAAAGGCACCAGTTCAAATGTGTTTGCCCCTTCTTCCCCCCTTAACAATAATTTAAGTAACCAAAGGTTCGTCATCGTCTTCGTCGTTGTTGCCAATTTCTACTACTTCGTAAGACCTCACACCGCGTTGATATACTCGGAAACGGTGCACCAGTTTGAATTTGTAGACTACAAAGATCAGTGCAGCACACGTCATCAGAACCAGAACAGGGATTGCAATAGCCAATGTGACTGTCACTAGAAAAGAAGAAAACATTGAATTACATTATTTTTTTTTTTGTATGCTGAACATTTTGTTGTAGTTCCACCCATGGAGAAATTTTACTGGAGGTGAAACTTCAACGAAATGTATGAACTTCCATTAATCAAAAACTTCTATCGGTTGGCAGCTGCAATTGTTTACATTGTGCTTGCATTTGAGGTCATTTTTAATTTCTCAAAACTGAAAGTGTATCCATGGAGAAAATAACATGGCATTTCAGTGCTGTTAGCGAACGATATGAATTAGAACCGCTCATAGGCAATGATATTAGTCTTTAATATATGCACTGCTGTTAGCCCCACATGGTGACTGTAAAAAATTTATTGTAACCATTTATTACTCATTGTTTTCTGTTGCTTTTTAATACTATATTATATATGGCCCACAAAGGACACCCTGATTATAAGAGTAAATATCTCGGAAATGGAGATCAATAGAAGAATGAAACAAGTGATGTTTAAATTTAAAATGAATTTAGTCTCCTTATAATGGGGAAAAATCG
>JAHWFO010039271.1:466033-483619 GCA_023313115.1 Rhysida immarginata | reverse complement strand
AAAAACAATCTGCAACTTGGAAATCGGGATGGAAATCTGCACCTTTTTGCCGTAGGACTGAGATTTAACCGGTGGTAATCCAGCACCAGAAAAACACATTGCTTCACAGAATACTGGACTTCATCCACTTCCTTCAGTACGCTATGTACAGCGTCACTGGTCGCCAACATTTATGACTATACTCTATCCAGCAAAAGAGTTCTCGGTGTGTCTGCATTGACCAATCAGAACAAACTTGCTGCTGATCGCCAACCTCCGCCTTTATTGCGACCTTGCTCAATGACAAAGAAAAAATTTTACAAGTTTTTTTTTTCTTCAATGAGTTCAAACATTTTTTTTCTTTGACAAAAAAAAAACTACCATGTGAATAAGCTTGTTTTTTAATACCTTCATGTTTAACATTTATTAAAAACACAGTAGTTTTAATAAATACAGAGTAGACAAAAAAAAACCTCTCCACTGAAAATTTCTAAGTCCCAGGACAATAGTCATATAGTAACGTTTTTCGGTCCACCCTGTATAGTAACGTTTGTTTAATAAGCTATATATGACTACTATTAATTATTTATATAAGCTTTCATATATAAAATTATCGCATATTCTAACATTAACATTATATTTTTATTTTCGTTTATTTTATTAATTCGTTTAATTTTATAACTATGGGCACAATATAGGGTGTCCCTTAACCAGTATATAATTTGTATTTAATTTTTAAACTTCCATATCGGATTTTTACGGCTTTCGATATAAACATACCACTTGTTTCATTCTTCTATCAATCTCAGTTTCAGAGATATTTACTCTTAAACTCGGGGAGTCCTTTATGGGATACCCAATACTTAATAATGTTTATTATGTTTAACTGTATTCTTCAGTATAATTACAGTCGGCTCTCGTTATAATGAAGCCAAGGGACTTGGGTCTTAGCTCGTTATATCGAGAGGGCATTTTTATCACAAGAAGTCTAATGTAAAATACTGTATACTCATTGTACATTTATAAAGAACTCTCTAAAGTTATGTTGATCAATAAAATGGAAAGAATACCAAAAAGATGGACAACAGTATTGTATATACTGTATAAAGTGATACATTGAAACAATGCTGAACTGTTACCGATTCTTATTTAAACTAATCCCTTTCTTCACATCCGCAATGATTGAGTTTCATTTTCAATCAGTGAATTAGTACTACAATTAAAATAAAGTACAGGTACAACATTAACCCGTCATAGGCAACCTATCTTCAAATCAATGGATTTGCATTTCACAGGTATTTTATCTTTTTATCCATGAAATAAATTGTGGCCTTATAATACATATTTACAGAAAAAAACATCCAACTATACTCTGTCTCAGCTCTGAGAGTGATGTCACGAGTGAAACGGTTCTAGTTCATCCGCATGAAGAAATAGTTCGAATAATTTTCTATATAAAAAGTTCAAAATTCTTTCTGCAATCACATTTCATATTTTTCTTCTCGATATAATAAAAAATCGGCGGATAGAATAGGGGAAAATATCTTCGCATTGAATGATGGGTACAGCTGCCATTTTTTGAGGGCAAGAGGAAGGCAATCCTATACTGCTACTCATCGAAGTGCGCTGTTTTTGCCTGACTTGTTATTGTATAATGATGGTAATGAGTTGTTGCGTGTTTGGGTGTATTGTATAACAATGGGATAAGTTCAGAGCCATGGCAGCCATGGGTCTCGATGCTCTCAAAAGATGGTGGATATTCAATGTTTATGTTTTGATATTTCTCCCTATAGCCATTTGATGAAATTAAAAAAAAAAAAAACTAATTAAAATGAAGTCGATCTGTAGTCGAGATTATTTCGATTGTAAAATGAAATTGGTGGCATCTTGTTCCTACGTGAAGAACTAACGTGAAAGAGATGTGTCAGAAACGAAGATGATAGAGTTTACACGAAGAGGATTAAAATATTTTAAACATTAACTTAAAAAAAGATATCGGACAGATACCATTCGACTAATCTACTTCAAGAAGCCACGTGATTGTAGGACGGTCTAGCGTAGTACTAGTCTAACCGCGGAAGGATACGATGTTGTGCACTATGCCTGGTAAACGACGACGTTTCGTGACGTCACTCAACTGAAGCTGAGACAGGGTATAGTTTCGCCTTTACTTCCCGCTTAATGAAGGAATAACAAGAGAGGAATCTTTACAGCTCAATATATACAGAATACAGGTATATAGAAGAAAAGTGATTGGCTGGATATACAAAGAATAAGATTACATAGATTGGTTGAATATACATGGCTTTGATTGGCAGGTTCTACCTAAAGAACAATTTGGGTCATAGTAAATTTGCTAAGGGTTGTATGAATATCAAAGGTCGTTTGAGAATTAATAATAAGATTGGGGTGTTTGATTTGGCTTTAAAAATTTCAATGCTTTCAAATGGGAGTTTTGAACGGATCGTTTGTTTAACGAATAATGGACACGACATCATTGCATTTACCAGTTTGATGACCTTTTTCAATAAGATGATTTGCGTAGTTTGAATTTTATCTCTTTTGTTAAATGAAGATATACATTCTTTAAATCTTATTTGCGATTTTTCTTGAAGAGAGTCCGATATAAAACATTTCACATGAATTGCATTTAATTTTGAATACACCAGATAAATTATATACATCGATGTTTTGGAGATTGGGATTTTGGATTTAGGGAACACATCAAGAAGAAACTGACAGACACCAATGCCCTTATAGTCCAAGCCGATAAAAGTAATGCCTCAGTCATTATCCATAAACCAGACTACATTGATAAGGTGAATACTTTCATTCTTTCCAATTATTTCCTGTCCTTAACTACTGATCCAACTCCCAAATATCACAAAATCTCAATTGCTGTGGTCAATAAATCCACCAGTTTCAAATACCTTCGTTCTCTCATACCGCCTAACCCTCAGCCCCCCCCCCCTACCCTTAATGCTTTAATAAAGTTCATAAAAAAGATTTACCCATTAGACCTGTAGTTAATTATACTCCTGCCCTGGCCCACAATGTTGCCATAATCTCTATCCAATTACTTGTTCCATTTTAAAATCCTACCAAACAATTACAATGTAAAAAATAACCAAGACCTATCTCAGTGTTTCTCAAACTTTTTTTTATCTTGTGGCACACTAAAAAAATCTGAAAATTTTCGCAGCACAACGGAAATAATCTTAGTTTTGGTTAAGAATTTTTTTACTTAAATTTTTATTTTGCCTTATTTATTTTACATATTTTTACATATTTAATGCGACGGATGTGCTTGTTTTTTTAGAGCAAACGCGATCGAATCGAGGCTCCAAATTCAACAAGCAAGTGCGCATTTCATCGTCGATTGCAAGAAGTCTTTCTCTCTTTTTTGATTTGATTTCAGTCAGCGCTGAAAATCCAAACTCACAAAACCATGTTGACACGAACGGCAGAATTACTTTGATTGCTTTTGAACTGATTGTAGGATATAACTCCTTGACTGAGATCCAAAACTCATCCAGGCTCTTTTCTGGAAATGCTGACCGAGAAAATGTATTGTTTTTTAAATCAATCAGCTGCTCCTCTTCTTCGGATGTCAGATGTGTAGTTGAGTTTTTTCCGAATGGATTGATCACCCATCCATATTCCTCGCTTGCAATTGATGGGAAGTAATACTGCAGTGCCGATTGTAGGTGTCTCAATGCATCCAGGATTTCGAATATGATTTTGTTAGGCCTATTTCCATTAATATTTGAATAAGATTTGTTGAAAGTGGGAAAGTGTTCCCTTTGAGACTTTATTTTGCCGCATTGACAACTTTTCATCAAATGACTTGAGTTTTGATGTTGCAGTTATTATGTTTTCTGATGGTCCTCGAAGACTTGGGTTCAGTGAATTTAATTTGCCGAATAAATCTGAGAGAAATATTACCTTTACCCACCAGACCGCGTCTTTAAGACAAAATCCAAAGTCACTTTTTCCATCCTCCATGAATGAAATCACTTCAGTCTTGAGGTGGATGAAGCGCTTCAACACTTTTCATCTGGAAAGCCAACGAACATTGGTAGGCATTTGTAGTCTGAATCCATTGCTTCACAGAGTTCAGAGAAAAGTCGAGAGTGAAGCTGTCGAGATTTGATGAAGTTTACAATTTAAATAACTTGCTTCAGAACAGATAGGAAATCGTTCGGCAAAGATTTTAAGGCGAGAGCTTTTCTGTAGATCATGCAGTGAACAACTAACATGTTTGGATTTTCTTGGCGCACAGGTGACAAATCCTTTCCTACTTCCTTGCATTGAAGGACATCCATCCGTGCAAACGCTGACACAGTTTTTCCATTGTAATTTGAAGAGCAAGATGTTTTCATTCACCAACTTGAAAATTCTTCTCCTTTCATTGTAGTTTGTAAATCTTTGCAAAATAAGTACTCATTCACAAATTTTCCATCCTTTATGAATCGAATAAAAGCCAGCACCTGAGCTTTGCCACTTATGTCCGTAGATTCGTCAACTTGTAAAGACCACAACAGAGACAACTCATCGCCAAGCGCTTTGAAATGTTCGTAAATTTGATTCTTTAAATCGGACGACAAGTCATTAATTCGGTGCGAAATAGTGTCATTTGACAAAGGAACTTTCTTCACTTTCTCGGCAGCATCGGCTCCAAGCATAGTTTCAACAACAATTGCTAATGCTGGTGCAATGACTGATTTGGCCTCTATATGCGCTTTCTTGCGTTTTGCCAGCAACTGAGCAACCTTGTAAATTCAATCCACCCCTTTTCTGGCAGCTTGATGTAGTTCTTAAGTTTCTTCGATTGTTTATTTTGTTGAATTACGAGATTTTCGAAGTATTCCTTCGGTTTGTCCTTTAAGGTTGGATGTTTTGTTTCCATGGGTATCTTCAATTTGCTTGGAACAAGCGCCTCGTTCGACAAAGCTGCGTTGCAGATTAGACAGACTGGCAATTGAGCGTCTTCAGGTCCCAAACAGATGAAACCAAACTCAGTAAAATCTTCTTTGTACTTACGTTTGATTCCCTGCTTTACATTTACTGGTTTCGCCACAGCTCCAGACTTGCTTAAGTACTTCTCCGTGGGTAAATACTGAATAAACTGTCGTTGGGGCAAATGTCCTATACTCGGCAAAAAAAAAAAGATACACATCTGAACAAATATTTTTGAAATTAAATATACTGTTAAAACTACAGATCTGTAAGTTAAACAATATCAACAATAACAAAAGACAGATAAAATTCTAAATATGTAAAACTGAAAAGGTAATTTCATTACCATACTTTTGCTCTCATTATTTCGTCTACATTTTTTCTGTTCTTTAACAATAAATTTACTTTTTTTTTTTTAACACCAAAAACTTTCAAACAAAAAACAACAAATCGTCTAATGAATTTGCTTTTTATGTTATGAAAACGAGGGAATGTAACCAGGGTAGCAAAACGATTTCGCAAAATCCCCCGACTTTTTCCTGACCATCAGCAAGCAGCAAAAAAGTATCTTGATAGAATATTTTTGACATTTTTCGTTCCTATTTCACATTTCTTTTGCTGATTTTGTAAAATTTCTTGACTTTACCCGGTTTCCCTGGTCGCTAATCACCGTGTAACGTTTGCAATTTTGTCACTATTTTTAATGTTTGTATGTTTCTATTATAGAATAAGCTTCTTGCATTGAACATTAGGCTCTGGTCTTCCATTGGTTCAATCGACTTTTATACCATTCACCAATAAAGAATTTCACTGCGATTAAAAACACACAAAAATTATTATTTACATAGTGATTACATCCACGTCTGACGTTGATTTTGATAGAGACACGTCCGCCTTCTGATTGGTTTATTTATGCCCTGACGTAATAAACGGCTACGCGTCAAACCAGTTGCTGTGAAGAATTCTGGGATTGCTTAACATAGGGTGTAGGTTACGCGTAGAGCAAGAGAAGCGAACAATAATGTTTTGAAAATTTCAACAATAAATCTCGTAATAATTGTGTGTGACTCCTTTTCTTTTGTCCATAACATTTTCACGGTTATAATAATAGTATTTTTTAATATATACATTTCACTATGTACCAATAAAGCAATAACATTTGCAATTAATTGTTTTTGTTAATTTAAATAATCATTTAAATTATTTGAATTAAATTTTAAATAATTAATAAAATTAATTAGAACATAATTAAAAAGAAACAGCATGATTTTCTAATGGGAAGCTTGTATCAAGTATGTGATTATTTAAAGAGGGTAAAAGTTTTTGCCAATAAAGTCTCTAATTTCATAAAATTTAGCTAGAAAAGGAAAATAGCTGAAAATATGAAGCAGTACGGAAAAATGATTCACTTCTTCTAGCATGCTTTTGTCTGATCTTCAGATGGATGTTAAAGAGTATTTTATTTTTTTTTTTCTTTTAATGAATGAATGAGTTAATATCTGGAATAGATATCACAGTTGCAATGCAAGTTTCACATTTGGTCACATGTCTTAAAACAAACCCTGCTATGTAGTCTGCAATATCTTCTGTACATCAAAACTTTTGTGAAAAATGAGTTAAATTGTGGTTAATATTCTTTAAAAATTAAGTGAAAAAATACACCTGAATGTTGTCGTACATTTCAAAATCCAAAGTTGATTCAAATCCCATCGCATGTGGCTAAATCATAGCCTGCAATCATAGCCTTCCTAGAACCTTCTTATTACCAAAGACCTTGAAGAAAACCACTGTCTGTCGTTTAGTATTTACCGAAAACCTACTAATTCTGCCAATTTGATAAACCTTTCCTCTTCCCATCCTTTGTCCCATAAACTAGCATCATTCAGTTTCCTTAAAAAACTCCCTCTAAACAGCCTTAACAAAGCCATTGAATTCCACAATATTCAACGCCTATCCCACGTCAATGGATACCCAAAATCCTTAATATCCCGCTTCAAACCCAAAGAAAGAATATTATCCATAACTCAAGCCCAATTCAGCCTACCCCCAAAAAAGATGTTCCCTAACCTTCATTGGCCCACCTATTTACCATCTCTCCAAATTCCTCTCATCACTAGGCCTTAACATATCTTTTCATACAACTAATCCTATACATAATTCCCTAAATCCAAAACCCCCACTTTCACCTAACATCGATATATATAATTTATCTGGTGTATAAAAAAATTAAATGCAATTCATGTGAAATGTTTTATATCGGACTCTCTACAAGAAATTTCACAATGAGATTTAAAAAACATACAGGATGTGGCAGGTATTTGAGAACAAAACTATGTCCGCAGGTAAAAGGAGCAGACACTTTAATACAATTTATATTTTTGTACAAAGGACTACAAAATACATATTGTTATTCAATAAAACCACCGTCCGCCACAATGACAGCCTCCACATGCTGCCGGAACCGCTGGCAGGCAGCAATAAGGCGAGTCTTCTGAATTTCTGCCATAATAGCTGGCCTAAGAGCTTCAACAATTTTGTGTGGATGCTTGTTGGACTCCCTCTCAATGATGCACCAGACCTAATAGTCCAAAGGAATGAGATCAGGGGAGCTGGGGGGCCACATGTTGGGAGGGATGTGGTTGTGAAGATTCATGGTAATCCATGTGATGGGGGCTGTATGACTTGGAGCAGAGTCCTGTTGAAAAACATATGGCCTACCACGTGCTACAGCAGTAATCCAGGGCTTCCCAACTCTTGCCAACACATCGGTGTAAGCAGCAGCGTTGACCCTGAGACCTTGACAGAAGAAATGTGTAGGCATCAGGTCGCCTTCACTGCTCATGATGCCCAGAACCATCACTGTGGCTGGAAATTTCGTATGCATGATAGTTGGAACTTCCTGGGAAGTTTGACACAGCCACCGATCACCATTGGCAGCATCCACTTCTCTCCGAACTTTGAACACGAACGAACAGGCGACTTTCAGGAATGCAGCAATCTCGGAGTCGGAGTGTCCTGAAGCCAAGGAGACGATGACAGCATGTCACTTCATTTGCTGGGTTATCTTTAGATCTGCCATATTTATCTGTCTCGTTTCGAAATTGTTATAAATAGCATGACGTATTGACTATTACATCATACACAAGTGTTCTCAAATACCTGCCGCACCCTGTATATCTTCGTTTAACAAAAGAGGTAAAAAATCAAACTACGCAAATCATCTTATTGAAAAATGTCATCAAACTGGTAAATACAATGATGTCATGTACATTATTCTTAAAACAAACAATCCATTCAAAACTTCCATATTAGAAAGCATCGAAATTTTTAAAGCCAAACCGAACACCATCAATGTTATTATTAATTCTCAAACGACCTTTGATATTCATACAGTGCTTCCCCCCTTAGCAAATTTACTATGACCCAAATTGTTCTTTTAGTAGAACCAGCCAATCAAAGCCATGTATATTCAATCAATCTATGTACTCCTATTCAATGTATCCAACCAATCACTTTTCTTCTATATACTTGTATTCTGTATATATTGAGGTATAAAGATTTCTCTCGTGTTATTCCTTGATGAAGCCAGAAATAGAGGCGAACTAGTTGGATGTTCTTTTCCATAAATATGTATTGTAATGCCTCAATTTATTTTATTAATAAGGACAATACAAAGGACCTTCCCTTCAATAATATATTTATCCATAAGTTATGCAAACCAAAAGTAAACGATAAGGTATAAAATACCACCGTAATGGTAATGACATGTTTTTTAGCTTAAATTACACATCCTATCTTTGCACTGTTTGCTCAATGGCCTATTAGATTGCTGTTCGTTATTAAAAGAGCTAATTAATATTGTTGAAAATTGAAAGGACCACTGAAATAGTTCGTTATACAGAGTAAGCAGTTCGTTAAACAGAGCGTTCATTATACTGAGAGGCTAAATACATGGGAGAAATAGGCATTCCACTAGGAACTATTTACTTTGCTCGTTAAATCAAGAGGTTTGTTATAACGAGAGTTGACTATATTAATCAATTTTCTGTGATCATTTTTAGCTTTTTTGGCCTTTTACGACTTTTAAATTGCAAGGTTTAATGTTTTCAATTGTTTGATCATGGGGTTGTATGACAAACATTATTTGGGGAATTTTTATTTAATCTACATCCCTCCCTGGAATGCCAAAGGAAACTGATGGTTATTAGAAGCATAGCCTACAACAATGGAAGGTTATCCCATTATTTGGTTGTTGTTTGCTAATACTGTGTTGAATTATTGGATATTAATTCTTATGTCAACCATTAGAGCAGTGCTGATGACTGTACGAAAAAAATAACGTAGCAAGCATAGTCCTGGAAAAAATGATAGGAACTTTTGTGTTTTAATAATGAATTTATTTCAATGTAACTTTACACACCTGTGCCCACACTGCATTGACACCACTGGTTTCAATTCAGTCAAAATATTTAAAAAATTAGTTGAGCCACAACCAATTTTTGAAAAAAAGAGTGGAAAAAATGATAGGAACACCTTCAGTTATCATGAGATTGCTCGTATTTAATACTTTGTAAATCCACCATTTTTGTTGATCACATGAAACACACGGTCCTTCATAGATTTTATTAGTTTTTCAAGAGTTCTGCACGAAATTTCTTCCCAAGCCTCAAGAACAGCCTGTTTGAGACTCTGGACATTCTCAAACTGCCGACTGTTCTTATAAGCGGCCCGAACCATGATTCCCCAGAGATTTTTTCGATGGGGTTAAGGTCTGGACTTCTCGCAGGCCATTTCATAAACCTGATGTTTTTGGTCTTGAACCACTCCATAGTCGATTTGGAATCGTGACATGGGGCGTTGTCTTGCTGAAATATCCAATCTTGGCCTCCAATGATTGGTCCAAATGGGATAAGATACTTCTGAAGCATTTCTTGGTACTTGACGCTGTTCATGTGGCCATCTACAAACACTAATTCCACCTTTCCACTGGCACTGAATGCCCCCCAAACCATAACTGAACCGCTACCCTGGATGCGCTTCGAAAAGTGCTTTGGTTCCTTTCGTAAATCGTGCCAATAGTAGTTCCAACCATCGGGGCCATCGAGGTCGAACTTTTTTTCATTCGGAAGTCCAGGTTTGATGCTTTTTGGCTAGCTGAAGACGATCGACTTTGTGCTGGTTGGTAAGAGGTGGTTTCTGTTTCATTTTCTGGCGTTGGAGATGAGGACATTGGTTGAGATAGTTATTAATAGTCTTCGATGAGCCTGTGTTCCAATCGCCTGTTTGATGGAGTTGGCAGAAATTTGCTTGTTGCTTGCCATGTGAAGAATTTGACGGTGGTCTCTATCACTAAGTTGCTTTAGGCCTTCCTGTCATTTTCTTTGTACCATATGATTCTGGATTTTTCAGGAAAGATGAAATTACTTGCTTAGACCTTCCAATCAAACGAGAAATTTCTGCTTTTGACATGCCTTGTTCTTTATATGGCATGATTTTTCCTCTCTCACAATGGGTAAGTTGTTTACCACGTCCCATTTTGAAGATACTTAGTGAACAAGTTTTACTTTATCAGAGATATGTCTTCTTGTTCAGAATTTCATTAATATGCAATGGTGAGAAGGTCTCACATTCCCAATTTGGGGGGGGGGGGGGCAAATTATTCATTTAGTTCCTATCATTTTTTCCCCCCTTTTTTTCAAAAATTGGTTGTGGCTCAACTAAATTTTTAAATATTTTGACTGAATTGAAACCAGTGGTGTCAATGCAGTGTGGGCACAGGTGTGTAAAGTTTCGCTGAAATAAATTCATTATTAAAAATGTTATGTTGAAAATACAAAAGTTCCTATCATTTTTTTCAGGACTTATAGGAAGTTTCACCTCCAGTTTAATCTCTCCATGGTTCCATCAGAAAATTTGATACAGTTGATACTATAGTTTTAATTTAAGATATATATTAAACCAATGCAGCCTGAAATGTAATTAAAGAATCCAACTTGTCTTAGGTGATCTGCCACAGGTTTTTTTGAATCTACATAAGCTGTTGAACTGTACGTGGATTATCATGCTTTGCAGTTGAATACAATTTCGTAGTTATGTCTATGTCCAATGCATATTTGTAACCAAAGCATAAGAAACTATTTCTACAAGTAAAACAGAAATGCATCCAATGGAATGAATAATTAAGGTAAAACTACACTGATCAGGCAAAACATTAATAATCAGCAATCTTACACAGTGCTGCTCCACCTTTAAGCACAAAACAGCTGCAACCTATTGTAGAATGGATTGTAGAATTCCTGTAGCATGAGGTGTTGTTTGGTGAGCTCTTGCTGGCCCTCCATGATATCCCAGATGTCACGAATAGGATCAATATCTGGCAATTTAGGAACCAGGACATCAATTGGAATTCATCAACATGTTTTTCGAACCCACTGTAGGATACTTCTGGCCTTGTCTCATTCATGTCTGCAGTTTTTATTTTCCGGGAAAAAAACTGTTATATGGACTTGCAGTTATAAATTTGGCATTATGTAGAGTGCAGTTATATAGAGGAAGCACTGTACTAATACTCTATGAACAGAGCTCATATCCTTATACAATACTGTTTGGGGATCCAATATGCTAGGAAATAACTTTGGATTTTTTTCAGAAGGAACAAGTTTGTTCTTTTTCCATCAGCAATTTGTTTTCCCACAGAGACAGAAATGGATAACTGCAATGTACAGAAAAAATTATGCCGCCTTCATAGCTAATATTTTTAAATTTCTATCCACAACACACTGCAGTCTTAATTACTTAAAGCTGCTTATTGCTTGTAGCTAGCTAGCCAAATATAGAATGGTTCATCGATATTATCATTATCAATATAAGTATTTCAATATTTCATTTGCATTTTCCAGTAAAGATGAAATTGACTCTGGAATCGGACAAAATGGTTTAAAGTTTGCAGCCAACATTTTATCAATGGCTGTGTATACAGAAACCTGACCAATCCATCCTATGCGGAAAAACAGTAATCCAAATTTGATTGTTTGTTTGTTTTGTTAGGTTTTATGGATGAGTCAACAGCTAATGATAACTAGGTCATTTTGCACCCTTTCACATGACTATTATCTGTACACGTGGGACAGATCCAACTTAATTTTCTTTTACGCGTTTCGGGGACAAACCCAAACATCCATGCCCATGGCGAGATTCAAACCTGCAATCCGATGGATTCGAGAGCTGGAAAGCCTATGGCCCAGCCCTCTCGGCCACTGGGCCAGCTATCCAAATTTGATAGGTGCATGACATAAATGGAAAAAAACAAAAGGAGGAATCATTGATCTCCGCCAGTTATGTAATTCCTGACCTGGCTGAAGATTTTTATGATGATACTGCCAGTGAACTTGATATAGCAATAGAGTGTGAGTTAGCCACTAGTGATTTGCAAAACCAGAGTGTTGGCTTCATGTTTGTTAATTGTTTGATTGGGAGTAGAGTTGTAATACAAACAGATATGTCTTTGTTGATAAACAAAAGCTGTAATGATGTTGGTTGTAATATAGAGATAAACGAATGCAGAGACTTTTCAGAAAGTTTTCACCCTTAAAACCATTTGTTTGTTTACTGTATGATTGTTAATACATTGAAATCCATATATGATTAAATAAAAACTCCATCCTAAACAACCATTCGTGTGAATAGAGAGTACTGATAGCAAGTGCAACTCTGAATGTAGTTTTGGAATTCTTTCGTCAGAGGCGCTCTTGCAGCTTGCAAGAGGTGGATACTCATTGTAAATAAAAAGTTGCACCCAGAAGGAATCAGTATTTGCATCTTGGTCCATTTTGCTTGATGCAAGAGTGAAAAAAGGTCTAAGATTAGCAAAATGATAATTTTTTTTATTAAACCAACGAGTTTCGAAATAAACCCACCCTGATGATGAAGGGTTATTTAAACACGTAGGTTTAATAAAAAATAAAAACAAAAAAAAAAAAAACCCCTACAATTTTGCAATTCTTAGATCATTTTTCACTCTTGTATCAGGCAAAATAGACCAAGATGCAAATATTGGATTTAGTAAGAAAATACTACTACCAAACCTGGAAGTTAGCCTTCACCAAGTAGTTGTTCCCTACTCTGATGATATGTTATTTCGAAACGCCTAAATAAACACTACCATTTTGCTATTCTTAGATCTTTTTTTCACTCTTCAGAAGGATTTGTTGGATTGAAAAGATATTTGACAGGAAGTTAGTACTCACCAACAACAACAAATGATTAAACAATGAGCGTAGATATGACAAAATTTATTGGTCAAAATACCAAAATCATTACAACTCTCAATAGGCCATCATTATTTCCAATGCATTCTGCCATACGTTGTGCCATGGAGTCATACAAGTTCTTAATATAGTCTTGACTCTGCTCATTCCATGCAGACTAAATTTTGGCTTGTAGCTCTTTCAGATCTTGTGCCAGTGGTAGAGTCTAACAGAATCCCATAGCATCTCATAGTTTTTCTATGGATGCAACTTTTTGACAATAGTGTATATTATTATCTCCTTGGTGTCACTCACAATTCAATTTACATATCCAGTTAATTGGCACATTTATTCTGGTAATGGTGTAGAGTGGTAGCAATCTCTTCTTCTTCCTTGCTCAGTAGATAAGAGTAAGGGCTATATATTTTAATTTTCACTTTTTTTTTCTTCTTTATATCACTCAATTCTTTTGTAGATTAAAAGGTATCCTTTACTTGGCTATTAAGTATATATCTAAAGTTTTATGCTTTCATATTTTTATATCATTCCTTTATTAGTTGTTTGTATAGGAAGGAAGAACCTCTAACCACAAAAAATATCCAAGAAAGGAAATGCCACATACGTATTTTGAAGGTAATGCCTTTATTCTCAATAGGAAGATTGATTACTTTTTTATTTATTTTTTTTATTTGTGATGTGTTTTGCTTTTCCATTCACTCTCCTAGCCCACTAATCAGTCTTGCTTAAACCTGATTGGTGAGTTGCAGTATCATATTTACATGTTGAAGTAGTTTCTTTGTGTGATTGTGTTTATACCAAAATATGCTGGCATAATAAATCCTACGATTTTGTTATTCCATACAGGTTTTCCTAATACAGTAGAATTCCATTATGTCGCGAATTATGGAGCCAACATTTTGCTGCCCGTGGCATAGAGTCGTGACATACCAAGTTTGCTGCTCTGTAACAGATGGTGCAACCTTCAATGTGTTCAAATGACAATATTGCAGTCATCTTATCTTTAATAGGTTTTTAATAGACTTGATCGTAAAGCAATAAAAAAAGATTTTATCAATAATCATTCGTTTAATTTTGATAATTTTCATTTAATTCAATTAATTTAATTTCTGGTACAATTGTTGCTTGAGGTTCACACTCCATCATTCTGATGGCAATTGCTGGATGTCACAAGAATCTCAGGGACAGTTACAGGAGTGGAAGATTGTGTCGTTGTATGGGTTGCTCTTCATGATCAGTTCAATGGAATTTTTTAAATGTTTACCGAAAGAATGGGGAATGATTCCCAAACTGTGCACCACAGCACTGGGGATGCCATCCCTGGCTTACAAGGGGGAGGGGTCTGCAAAATATACTAGTATTTAAATATGCATTATTTAATACTTTTTACATAAATATTTTGTGAATTTGAAATACTAGTTGGACTATTTTTTAACTTAACCAACCTAATTGCACCAACTATGCAATGCAACTAGATAGGCCTAAATTCTGACTGTGGATGCCGTGAAAAAAATTCAGAGTGGCATGAACTGAAAAAAGGCTTAAAACCACTACCTTAAAAGATTTAAAAATTTTAAAGAAAAGGCAAGTGTTGGAGTGTTCTTTATAAATCAACTGTTTTTATTTTTATAGTTCTTTATGTTGTATTGAGGTAATATTACTTATACTGCCTGGCATGAAAGAAAAAGGAAACAGGCGCATGCTTAAATGGAAAATGCTCATTCAACCAATCAGAAACGGATAGGAAAAGGAGCATTACTTATTCCTGGTATTCCCTTGGTTAAAAACAAAACTGAAACATATTTGACACTCGATTAATTGAAGGTTGAATACGATACTTCAATTACATTGTTGTTCTCTTATTATATTGTATCATTATGTTGTAAGTAGTTAAAAGCATTATATATGCAAGTTTTAGTTTGACATTTTATATTTGTTCTTGAGCAGACTTACAGGCGAGAGGAGGCCGCCATGGTTCAGAAACTTTGAACGAAGCAGACATCTACAATCGATAAACACTTACATTACGCATGCGTCTGCTTCCTTTCTCTTTCGTGCCGAGCAGTAAAATTAAATAATTAAACTGAAAATTATAAATAATGATAATCTTGGTTATTATAAGGGTCGTATTATTATTATGAAAACGAAAATTATTTATTTTATCCAAAGTGTATACAAGGAATTTAAAAATACTCTCCAAATGCGTTAAGACATTTATCCCACTGTGTAACAGTGCGTGTAATTCCTTTATGGAAGAAGTCTTTCGGTTGTATGTGGAACCATTACAAAAACCTCTTCCTTCACTTCATCGTCCGACTGAAACCTGCAGCCTTTCAGATGTTTCTTAGATCCCAAAACACGTGAAAGTCAAATGGGGATAAGCCAGGGCTGTAAAGTGGATGAGGTCTACCATTGCTTTCGAGGTGAGAACGCGCGTTGTCATGGAGAAGAAGCACTCCTTCTATAAGAAGTCCAGGACGCTTGCATTTGATGGACGCAAGCAGTGCCTTCAATGTTTCCCCATATCGTGATGCGTTAACTGTGGTGCCTTTTTCAAGGAAGTCCAGTAAAATCGGGCCTTAGCGATCAAAAAACACGGTCAACATCATCTTCCCCATGCTGTTTGCGATTGCTTTTGATTTTTTCGGGGATGGTGACCCATAATGCTTCCATTGACTACTTTGACGTTTGCCTTCGGCTGGACGAAGCGATCACGCACAGAGCTTCGAAGCGTGAGCTATTGTTCTTTCTCATGTGATGCAATACTTGCAACCTATTGTTCAATTTGCACGTGGGGTCTCGCAATTGTTGAAAACAAAAACTTACAATCCTAAACGTCGTCTTTTTTTCCCACACAAATTTTCGTTTTCATTTGTACGATCCTTATATATTATTTGTAATAAAACTATTAAATAATTAGCATGGATTTCTTTATGCAGTAAGCTCTTGTTTTATCCATTACTATTGCCTTCGCTGCTTACTTCTAAAACATGTATACCGTATATCTTCCAACAGTAGTCACCGGCATTATTTTTTGAACTTAATCACTAACCGGGTATTTATTAGAGACCGGCGTTTATTTAGCAATCTGTTTCTAATCTGTTATAGCTTCTAGGATCTACTCCGAATTCACATGCTGCTGCTTTGCCTGAATGTTGATGTGCATATTCCACAACACATCTTATGACCGCTTTGAAGGCATGTCTTTTTTTTAAACAGAATATGGTAGTGTGCATTAAACAGCCCTTACGAACAGGATGCCTTGAGAACTAAGGGCTGAATAGCAGAGTGCATATGATATCGAAACTCAAAGCAGTGTGCTGGGAATCCCCTCAAGCCCAGAGTGCACGTGAGCCGCTTTCGGCCGAAAGCGGCTCACGTGAACTGCCACGTGTAGGAGAATCCCGGCGTTTATTAGAGACCAGCGTTTATTTAGCAATCTTAATTTTGAAACCCAGCGTTTATTAGTGACCGGCGACAATTGGAGACTAGGCGCCTATTAGACGATATACGGTACACAAGGTCAAGTGTGTTATTCCAAATTCAAAATATGATGCCAAAAACTTATTTTTGAAATAGAATAATTCAATGTACGTCTCAGCAAGGTAAATTATTTTTTTAATGTAATTTTTATAAAGCAATTTTAATTAGCTTCCAAGAGCGTTTATCCAATAGCTAAGATTGTGCATGCTCTAGGACATTTATTTTTTTTTACCTGAATGATGATTTTTCTGTTCTGGATCTGAAACATCTGTAAAATAAAAAAATAATTAAAAATTATGCACAATTCAAATCAAATAAATGAAATGGACTCCCCAAGATGTCTCAGTAACAAATAAAAACTTTCTAGTAGTGAATCAGCATTTCATCACTTCAGTTCTTAATGGTTCCATCTCCATTTAAAATAAATAAATAAATAAATAAAAATTAAATAAAAGATTTAACTGTTGCCTGCAATTATGACTCTTTGATATAAGGAGTGTCCTAAAAGTTTCTGTATAGACTCTTCCTAAATTTATTGTATAAATACAACCAAGGTTATACAACTCTTGGACATAAGTATTTAATATCAGTTGCCTGACCATTTCAACAAACAATCAACTCGCTTAAAAAAACAATAAACAAAACTAAAAATTAAAAAAAAATTTACGCATTGATAAAAGGCATGATTCTTTACAAATTTACATTAAGAACGTTATCTAGTAGTAACAAGTTAAATAATAAAAAAATATTAAGTTAAATTTATACTGGACAAAAATATTTAATACTGATGCTGCTTGGACAAAAGTATTTAATACTTCTTAATATTCTAATTTTGCTGAACTGATATCCTTAACTACCTCTACAATCAAATGGATTTGACCATGTTAATGAAAAAACCCAG
>JAHWFO010039271.1:440080-465452 GCA_023313115.1 Rhysida immarginata | reverse complement strand
AAAACGTTATTTTTTCAGATGAGTCCCGTGTGTGTCTTGGACTTGGAGATGGTGGTCAAGTTTATGTGTGGCGACGAGTAGGCGAAGAGTTGCATGATGACTGTATACGAGGTACACAAAAATTTAAGCAAGGAATTATGGTTTGGAGTTGTATAACGGCTAAAGGCCCTGGTCGTTTGTGTATCCTTAAAACAACAGTGACAAAAGATGTGTACGTTGAAATACTAGATCGCTTTCTGATTCCAACTCTAGATGATTTTTTTGATGATGATGATACTTTCATCTTTCAAGATGACAATGCCTCATGCCATCGTGCAGGACTTGTCAAACAATTTTTAGAAATCCACAACATTCCGACAATGACTTGGCCAGCGAATAGTCCTGATTTAAACCTAATTGAAAAAATTTGGTTGATTTTCAAAACAATTAATTGATGCTAAACATCCTACCAATTTGAACGAATTGCGAGTTGCAATCCGAGATAGTTGGCAAGAAATTAGTACAACTGAGTGTGCTAAACTGTATGCAACCATGCCACGGCGAGTTACGGCAGTAATTAAAGCCAAAGCTGGTTGCACAAACTACTAACTATTGGTTAGTACTTAAAATATTGATTGATTTGTTAAGATATTAAATACTTTTGTCCAGGCAGCTTTAGTATTAAATATTTTTGTCCAGCCTTGAATATGCTTAATTTACTGTCACATTCTAAGTTTTTGTTAATGAGCAGAAAAGTTCACTTAATATTATAAAAAATTATTTTTTTTGTTTCTGTATTAAATTTTATTGGTTTATTTTGTTTCTAAATTAGTGAATTATGTGAATAAAAGTATTTTGAAACACAGAGCTTGTCGTTATTAAATACTTATGTCCAAGAGTTGTAATAGTAATATATTTTAAACTTATACAGGATGTTGTGTCTCAGCTAAAGTGAACCAATAGCCAACTTCTAAAATATAAATCCAAGAGAGTATATTGAATGGAAGAATTATTGTACTTTTATGTGAGGGGTTTTTATGTGTATTCCATTTCCACTGATCCAACCATTTAGGAGATGGAGTCAGTCAAAGAGTGGTGTATTTGGCTTTAAAGAAAAGGCAAAAAACAGAAATTGTTCATTAATTTAAATGAAAAAAAGGTTAATGCCATGTATAGTTGGTTTGATAGTTTGACTATTTCACTTTCATGTGACTAATATTCATGGAAATGATGCGGTAGTTTTCAGTGCTATAGTTGCCCTTCGATCCCCTAATTCCTCTAGTCTTTTTTCTTTTGGGGGGGAGGGGCTGTTAAAGATGCAGTTTACAGAAGTTCACCAACACACCTGAGGATATGCAGTGCAGGATCCGAGATGCGTGAAATGCATTTGAGGAGGGAACGATAATGCAATCAGAAAGGTCTCTGCAGCATAGACCAAGAAGGGCATGTGTTTGAACATTCATTATAACAACATTTATTGTACTGTAAAAATGTTATGTTCATATCAAAAAGTTGCTATCCATTTTATAATCCATTGTGTTTAGGAACAATTTGTTTTATGCCTTCCCTCTTCAAATAATGAGAACCACGTTTTTTTTTCTCTTCAACTTTTAAGTAGCATTTTTTTTACATTAGTTCCTCGTACATGATCACCCCCATGCAGTTTCAGTATGGAATAGCAGAATTGCCAACTTATTTTGCATTGACAGTAATCATGTTGCTTCTTTTTGAAATTGAAATTGAAATCTTACTGAAATATGTCGATAGGCAAATCAAAACGAGCAATTTTCAAATTTCTAATATTGCAAAGGTCAGGATTCTCCCCCACCCCCACCTTTTTTTTTTTTTAAATTATAAAAGCAATTTAAATATTAGTGCATTTACAGTTTCCACAGGTTTCCTGGTTTGAATAAGTTATAAATAAATGCCCAGTAGAAAGAATTGAATTTACCTGCTACGCACTGGTTATCGACATCTAAATGATAATTATTTGAGCAAACACAAATTCCAGATGTTTGATTAATTTCTATACAGGTTTCAGTTTCCAAACACTGGCCCAGTATTGATGTGTCACACGACCGTTGTGTATTCTTGTTAGATTCATTAACTGAAAAAGAAATAAATAATTTATTTTGCAGAAATAATTAGACAGTTTTCTAAAATAATCTGTTCCAATAATTTTTTCCTTCTGTAAGAAGTGCAATACAGAAGAACAAATAAAATTTAAATTTCGATCCATTATTATATGCTGAAACGGGTTTCGCTCCGTTTGTGTCTGTCTGTCCGTCCGACTGTATGTCCGACGATTACTCGAGAATGCTTTAACTTTTTCAAATTCTGCTTTCACTATTCGACAGAGATCCTTCCTGAACTCACCTGATTATTTTGTCATTGAAACCGGACTAACAGTCACGTGACTACTGAGACCCAAACCCCCCCATTAAATTTTTTTATTGGCAATATAAGGCATGTAACAAGACTCATGAGCAAAAGATGAATATGGCATTCTTTTCGATTTTCGAAATTCTACATCCGAGAAAATGATCCCCAAAGAGCACTTCAATGACCCCTTATGAACGAGCTTTAGCTAAAGTTGTATATAAAAATACAAGCTTAATCAGTACAGTACGTTTGTTTGTCCGGCCGATCGTCGTTTGCACCATAACGTGAAAAAGGATCACCTTAACAATGTATCAACTTTTGAATCGCCTTTCGTGGACCCCTTCAATCACGAGCACTAATGTTAAGAATATGAACTTAGGGCATGTTATATATCAATCAATTCGCACTGAAGAGTCATAAGTGAATACAGTGTTATTTTTTCTTTATCATCTAACCATTGTTGACGTCAGCTTGGAGCACATGCCCGTTATGAAGTTTTGTCGAGGCACGCACTCATTTAGTTTTTAAATTTCAGTCCTATTAGGACTATTGTTAAATGTGGCTAATTAATGTTAGGGCGATTGTTAAAAATTGCTAATTATTGTTAGATCTAGTGTTAAATATGGCTAATTAATGTCAGGCCTATTGTTAAATATGGCTAATTAATGTTAGGCCAATTTTAAATATGGCTGAATAATGTAGGCCTGTTGTTTAAAATGGCTAATTAATGTTAGGCCTATTGTTAAATATGGCTAATTAATGTTAGGCCTATTGTTAAATATGGCTAATTAATGTTAGGCCAATTTTAAATATGGCTGAATAATGTAGGCCTGTTGTTTAAAATGGCTAATTAATGTTAGGCCTATTGTTAAATATGGCTAATAATGTTAGGCCTATTGTTTAAAATGGCTAATTAATGTTGGGCCTATTTTAAATATGGCTGAATAATGTAGGCCTGTTGTTTAAAATGGCTAATTAATGTTTGGCCTTTTGTTAAATATGGCTAATAATATTAGGCCTATTGTTTAAAATGGCTAATTAATGTTAGGCCTATTGTTGTTATCAATAATAAATGTAAGTCCTATTATCAACTAATAAATGCTAGGCCTTTTGTTAACACTAGCTCATTGATGTTAGGCCTATTATTATCAACAAATAATTATTGTTATGAATTGTTAGCGACTGTTGTAATCTTATACAGGTTTTGTACGACCTGTGTAGCTCTTAATGTAGAGAACACAAGAAGTTATGACAAACGTACAATAACTTTATAATAGACAACATACAAATTATTTTGAGTTTGCAATTTTTTTACGTACTGACCTGCCCGTTGTGTACACCTAATCTACCTCAAATATTCTTGTTAATACTCTAATAACTGTTGTGCATCTGCATCGTTGTACAAGACAAGGAATTTGTATTCTTTTATCTTTTAAGGTGAACGTGAAGCAATAAAACAGATGAGAGTGTGGATAGAATCAAAGGAATTTCCACTGTTTATTTAAACCAACTGCATGTAAAAGTGAAATATTCAAATTTAAAATCAAATCACAGCTAAAGCTCCTTGGAATGCTTACAAGATATTTCCCGACAATGCTTTGCAACAATGATTTTTCTCTCCTAACGTTTATGGTAACTTTGATTAAGAAGGGATGAATTACTCTAGCAGTGGAAAGAACATTAGCCGCA
This sequence comes from Rhysida immarginata, assembly GCA_023313115.1. Lineage (NCBI taxonomy): Eukaryota > Metazoa > Arthropoda > Chilopoda > Scolopendromorpha > Scolopendridae > Rhysida > Rhysida immarginata. The sequence goes on along the minus strand of JAHWFO010039271.1, from coordinate 461,402 downwards.
GTAGTTTAAAACATTTAGACGTGCGAGCATTTCTTTTCTCATTTCGCACGTGTTTATAAAGATTCGTGTGAACGCTGCAATCGAATAGGTAAATTTACTTGCAGTTTTTGCCATAGCTGTATATAAAATATTACTGTAATATTAAACAAACTTTTATATTATTCTTGTCAGCATATTTGAAAATTGTTTTAAGAGTTATATTCTTGTTTCATTACTGAAAACATCCTTGAAAACATCCTTGAGTTAAAGGAAAAGAAAAACCAATATGGTTAGCACATCAGACTCTATAATCTGACAGTTTGTGGAGACTGCTGACAAAGCAAACAATAGCTGCCGATAACAGCTAGCACTCTTTCTGTTTTAGTTGTTCAATATGCCAGTTAATTGTTACATCTCGTCCTCAAACATCAAATGCACAACATAATGGAGCATCTTCTATTTAGAATCACATTCAGAACTTTTCGTTCTGAAAAATTTCAGATGCATTAAAATATTACAGGTTCACTCCAAAAGTAATGCACAGCATTTTTTAATCCAATTTTGTTTTTATTCTAGCATTACCCACAGTTTCCTTGGTATTCATCAATTTCCTTTGTAGAATGTATAGAAGCACCCTTTCCAATTTGTGGAGGGCTGGTTTTTATATGAATTGCTTAATTATTAGACCAAACAAGTATTTTCGCTAATTGTTGTTGTCAGCTTAAAGCACTCGATACAATCACATATGCAGCTGATGATAAAACAGGCAATGGCACTGAAAAATTACCTGAGTAACAATTTTTATTTGAACTCTTTACTACAAGAGATATTTTAAAACATAATCAAAGTATGGTTTGAAAAATTCTTTTTTTTCCTGTTAATATCTTGCTTTTATTCATTTAGACATATAAGGGTCGTACAAATGAAAACGAAAATTTGTTTGGAAAAAAAAAAAAAAAAAGACGACGTGTAGGATCTTAAGTTTTTGTTTTTAACAACTGCAAAACCCACGTGCAAATTGAACAATGGGTTGCAACTGTTGCATCACGTGAGAAAGAATGATAGCCCGCGCTTCAAAGCTCTGTGAGTGATCGCTTCGTCCAAACCACAAAACCCCCGAAAAAATCAAAAGCAATCGCAAACAGCACGGGAAGGTGATGTTGACCATGTTTTTTGATCGCAAGGGCCCGATTTTACTGGATTTTCTTGAAAAAGGCACCACAGTTAACGCAGCACAATATGGGGAAATATCGAAGGCACTACACGAGGCCATCAAATGCAAGCGTCTTGGACTTCTTACAGAAGGAGTGCTTCTTTTCCACGACAACGTGCATCCTCACACCTCGAAACCAACGGTAGACCTCATCAAAAAGTTCAACTGGGAAGCAATGCAGCATCCACCTTACAGCCCTGACTTATCCCCATGTGACTTTCACGTGTTTTGGGATCTCAAGAAACATCTGTAAGGCCGCAGGTTTCAGACGGACAATGAAGTGAAGGAAGAGATTTTGAAATGGTTCCACACACAACCGAAAGACTTCTTCCATAAAGGAATTACACGCCTTGTTACACAGTGGGATAAATGCCTTAACGCATTTGGAGAGTATTTTTAAATTCCTTGTATACACTTTGGATAAAATAAATAATTTTAGTTTTCATTTGCATGACCCTTATAATTGAACAGGAATATACAGGTTTTTAAGTAAGAAAAAAATTACTTCTTGTTTAAAGGATTAATAAACATAATCATTAAATATGTATAAATTTTCTGGGGCACCTTGTAGAAGGATATGAACCAAACAGTTAAGTTCTTTATCTGGATATAATCTTGTGTAAGAGGAATATAAAATTTTGAACCTTGAAGTTTGTTCAATTGTAAATTTGATAACAAAAGCATGAGACATAAATTATTTTTTTAAAATAACCCATTTGTCAGGCATTTTGTTTTCCAAAGATTCATACTCTGAAAGTTTTAAGGTGAACAACTTTTTTAAAATATTTTATAACACAAACATAGGTTTTTCAAGCCATCTTCCCCGTTGTCCTCTGAAGAAGGAGAGAAGGGAGAAAAAAAAAATACATGGAAAAGAAAGCTCAAAAAGCTTTTGGAAAAAAGAGATTGTAGGGGTTCATTAAACTTTAAAAGAATTCAATTTTGACAAATAAAATCCTTTCTTATATCTTTATAGTGAACTTTCTTATTTACTTTTAAGGTACCGTAAATATTCTACTATAACGCGAATTTTTTTGGCCTAAAAAAGCATCTAAATTTGCTGGGTCGCGTTATACTAGAGGATAAAAATCAGCCCTCCGACGACTGCGGCCGATCGTCGATAATAACAACATCGTTAACAACATCGATAATAACTTCTCCCAAACATTGATAAATAAGCCTACTTCCAAACTGCCTCGAACCAAAGCCTACAAGAAAATATTATGTAGTGAAAATATTAAACTGAATAAAGATTACTTGTCTTTTTATTAAGAAAATTGATGTACTGTTGTGTTTTTTTGTCAATGTGCGAGTGAGAAAGCTTTCCCTATCAATGTAGGGCTATAAACTTCCAGACTGCCTCGAAGTTGAGGCAGTTGCTTTTGTCGAAGTCGCTTTCTGTGTTGATGACATTCAGACGAATTTGCCGTGTATTATACATTAATTACATTGCATATAATGTCCAGTTCATTATACAATATATTAATTCACTTTTTATTCGAATTACTCGTCGCCAACATCTAACAACATCGATAATAACTTCTCCCAAACATCGAAACTTCTAATTAGGCCTGTTCGAAGACCCAGATGAATCAGATTTTGAAGGTTTTTGAATATTAAATATCCAGACTATTTAAAAATAAAGATTTTTTTTCTGTATAAGTTCGTACATTTTATTTCTCGCGAGGAGTCAAAAATGGGGGTCGCGTTATACAAGAGGATAGGATTTTAGCCGATTTTTTGGGCCGAAAAAGTGGAGTCGCGTTATACAAGAAGTCGCGTTATAGTAGAATATTTACGGTACATAGCCACAAGTTCATTTGAATACACGTTTGTGGATAAACTGTCCAGTTATACTCAATTACAACTTTGTGCCATAAAAATGGAATAATGGAAGTTATGATAAAAACGACACAAACACAAGACGTGTTAAACCAAAATGCAACTACAGCACCTGGCGAATTTAATTTACAAAATTCAAGGCTACTTAGCTATATGTTACACAAATAAATATTTTAAACAATAGAAAATTAATAAAGATAATCTGTCTTCAAAAATGACAAAAAAATGGAATAATTAACAAACTTGCGCAAATAAATTCAAACTAGGTGAAGTTTATTGTTTACAACTACGTTTCTGCTTAATATTTCGTTGGCCATCCTTTTGCGAGAATTCATTGCGGCATTGAGGATATGACCTTGTCACATTCCTCCTGAGTAACTTCAGCCCAAATTGACTTCAATTTCACTTTCAAATCTGTTACGCTTGCTGCTTTCTCGAGGTATACATTGTAGACGTTGTTTCTCATTTCTCCAAAGGTTCTCAATGGGGTTGAGATCGGGTGAGTTCGATGGCCATGAGAGAACTGGGATATGATGGTCTTCTAGCCACTTGCTGGTTGACTTAGCAGCATGAGGAGAAGCAAGATCATGATGGAAAATTATGTCTTCATCATCCACTGGTAGGTCTTCAAGTGCAGGTATCAGGAAGCATCCAGAATATCTTGGTAAACAGCTGCATTGATGGAACTGTTGATGAACCCCAGGTGTCCAGTGCCATATGTTGACATGCACCCCCAAACCATAACAGAGGGTGGGATTTAACATTTTTCTTCAGATGTCACGGTTCATGTGCCTCATTCTTACGGCGCCAAACTCGACAACCTTTATCAACAAAAACTAATTCAAATCGCGACTCGTCGCTGAACACCACTCTTCGCCACTCATCAACAGTCCAGTCGATGTGCTGTTTGCTTTGGAGTTAAGAGGGGCTTGGTTTTTGGAATACGGCATGAAAACTTCAGATCATGTAGATGTCAAACTGTCGTCCGGTGAGATATGTTCACGTACCGCAGCCACTGTCGATGAAAAGTGCTTGGAAGACTGAAATGGGGCTTTCCTAACAATCTTCTGCAAAAAAACTTTCATCTCTGGGGGTGGTTTTCCTTTTTCTTCCACCATTTGCATGTTGTGTGTTCACTCCATATCCTTGAGAATGTCTTGCCAATATCTTAGAAACTGCTGACTGCGAGCACTTGGCTGTAATTGCCATTTGTTTCTGGGTAAGGCCATGTGCTCGTAATGCCAGAATTTGTTTTTGAACGGATGGTGACAAATCTCTAGAACCTCCCATGTTGAGAAGCACAAATGGAATAACATAAATAGAAACTTATACATGCCCGGTCAATTTGCATAAAAAGTTTTTCTACAGGAATATTCCATATTTTTGTTGGTAGAAAGGTAATAATCCATTTTTTTGCCACTTTAATAATCCATCTTTATTAATTTTCCATTTTTAAAATACTTGTTTGTGTAACATATAGCTAAATAGCATTGGATTTTGTAAATTAAATTTGCCAGGTGCAGTAGTTGCATTTTGGTTTAACACGTCTTGTGTTTGTGTCATTTTTTTAACAACTTCCATTATTCCATTTTTATGGCACAAAATTGTATAAATATTAAATAAATTTATAGAAGAAATAAGATTCTGGATTTACTTGGAATGCATTTTTCTCCTTCCTGTGTCATTCCACTTTTGCATACACATTTTCCTCCCAAGCATATCTCTGATGCATTGCAATTGTTATTAACTGAACAAGTTTTCAGTGCTAATGCAGACATGAAGGTTTCTTTACATGAAAAAAATAAAAGACAAATTATATTTTTAAACAAAAAATAAAGTTGCACAATCATTTTCATTTTTTAAAACAAGAATTAGTAAGTTACTGAAACAAAAGAAGATTGTCCCTGTATAATATTCAACTGTTTTTTCCCTTTAAATTCATTGCAAAGATAATCTACTGAGATTAACAAAAAATTGTGCAGGGTTGTTCAAAAGGTAACTTTCTGCATTTTTTCCCTCAGAAACAAGTTATTCAAACATGAAAACCACTCGGAAACGATCGACTTCCTTTACAAATTTTCCACACAATCACAATGAATTTTATAAGACCTTATTTTAGCACAAAACAAAAGCAACCATGCCTTACTTATACCCGCTCATTTTGTTTGTATGGCCAAATCTTCACTGCAAGAATCACATCTTTGTCATCTTGAATCTTCTTCTTAAGTGGTTCCCAAGTCACACTTTATATTCTGGACTGAGAGCTGTAGGGCTAATTATCCACTTGTGTTGCACGGAAGTCACTTAATTCAATACATGTATGTCTGGTATCTCGGATGTTGGCTGTGGCAGGATACCCAGAACAAGCTAATCACACAGCCTAATCTCTCCACTCCCTGAAGCTTATCTTCCTGAATCTGGCAATCAATGGTGTTCCTACTGACTGCATAAGCTTCCATGTACAGCACACAAGGACTGAGTATGTTTCACCAACCAAGAATTCAATTACAACTTACCGGTATAGTTTGTTATGTGATTCTTTCAGAAACATTTTTTTTAGCAGTTTATTATAGCTATGCTATCTTTTGGAATGCTATGTGATTCAACATACAAAACCAGAAAACTTCAAATTTGTAGCATGCAAAATTTAAGACTTGCATTTTTTTAATTGGCTGAGAGAGAAAAAATATGGGTCCTTATTTATTGAGCAACCCTTGTAAAAATAAAAATATTATTTATATGGTTTTATTTTTTATATATTCCATCATGCCTATCCCAGATAGGGTAGATAACATATCAGCATCTTCAAAGGCACAGATTCTCACTCAAATCGAGGAGAAAGGACATGCTCGACCAGAACACATCTACTGGACAGAGTAAAGGACAAACGCAAAACATCCATCCCCTCAGCAGGATTTGAACACACAACCTTCTAGTCTCAATAGCGACAAGACCTGCGCCTTAGCGCTCTCAATCACGGAGTCAGCAAATCCCCCTGTTGTATTACTAACAAAACTTCTCTAAAAAAATATCAATAATAATGCCAGCAACTGTCATTACAAATACTCAAATACCTTGAGCTAGTGTCATTTTAAAACTTCATACAGTAAGAAATTGGTTATACATTAACACATGAGCTTTCAATATATATGCATTTGAACCACATCATCACAACCACCAGCTGGTAACTAGGATAACCATCAGCACAGATACACCCAGGCAGCATGTGAAAGAGTCAATAAGATATTAGAAGGTGTCAACTGGTATCTAAAGTCATTCAGACTACAATGCATCCAACAGGTGCTGAAGGTGATCCATGGAGTGAACATGGTGGTTGAATGATACCAAAGGTGATTGATTAGATCTGGATAATTGGGGGGGGGGGAGCCTTGAACTTGCTCCTCAAATTATTCCTTATCAATTGTGGTCATATGACATATCTCAATATCCCATTGGAATATTCCATCTGCCCCAGGGAAGATATATCAACACATATGGCTGTATCTGCTTTGCAATAATGCATAACTAACCAAATGTGTGGAATGCCTTTGAGGGTATCAGTGGACCTTGACAATGCCAAGAAAACATACCCCAGACTATAATCTGACACCACCAGTTTGGGTTGTTACAATATTGGTAGTAGGATGATCCTTCAGAGACTTCCTCTTGAATAAAACAACATCCATCCACTCAATGGAGAATGGAACCCTTTAGCAATTACATGAGGTCCAAATCCCAGTTGCTGCTGAATGCACATTTGTCACCTATATGTACTGTCGTTGTCAGACATCCGGAAGCCTCCTACTTATTGTTTGTATGGAAACAGATAATAGACCGAGGGAGCAAAATCAAAAGATTTTGTAACCACACTTGCATATGAGTGAGCGGTTGTTGAATTTTCACCACAACAACAAAAGTAATATCACGACGTTTCGATAACTCTAAATCTTGTTGCATCTTATTTTCTTCATAAAGGTAAATACCAAATAGCCAATGCATAAGTACAAACAGGTTTATTCAAATATCTGTAAAACTTGAAAGCACATATCTTTAATGTTCATAGCTAATCTGCATTAAGTTGTATCATGTGTTCCTGATTCAATCTTTTACACAGCAACCATTTCATATTTCTTCTGTTTAGTTCTCTACAATATAATTTTATCATTTCACCACATTTCAAAAGTTCTTTGCATCTCCTGATTTAGAACCCAATTATTAAGCAAGGCAACAATCTTTAACAAGCGAAGTGGACTTTGGTCCATTGTTGCTTCATAAACAATTAAATGTTAAGAAATGGTCTAGGAAAAATCACAGCTTCCGAGTTTATACCGATTCATCGACTTTTAAAGAAAAATGTATGCAAATGTCTGAGATTAAATTTGAAAGACTACTCTCTTGTAAATGCCAAAGTACTTAGTTGCCATTTAACTGTATCAATTTTAGACATTAAATCTTTATGCATGGAGCAAGTGAGCGAGGCATGCACAACTGTTCTGAGCACACATGCATCTATACATAGACTCCTTTGACCGAGCATATGCTTTGAGAGGCTGCTCGCTTAGTCAGTACATGGCTAATAAAATGCACTGGCAAATACACTACCTTGAGATACATTACCTGTATTGGAACAGCACTTAAGAATGGAAGGTTTGAATGATGATATTAGCGACAACATAAACTGACCTTTGATTTGCATAAGTAAATCTTTAAAACATCAATCGTGACCAGTGATCCCAAAAACGGTGTATACTCAGCAACTTCATATGTGCCATTGTCGTTGAATGCCACTAAGTAAAGAATCTGTTAAAAGATTTTGGGGGTGTTAAATATACCCAAGTCCACTGTGGGTAAGGTCACTGTAAATCAAGAAAGGCCAACAACAGCACAGTGGTAGATCTCTAACTCATTGACAGTGACTAGCGAGTGCTACAGAGACTGCGGGAAAATCTGTTTATTCCTGGTACTATAATTACTGTGGAATTTGAACAAGCATTAGAACTCGTCATTAATATTAAGACAGTTTAGTGGGAGTTGAAATAGATGAAGTGTCATGGAAGAGCTAATTGGTCATCAGCTTAAGCAGGACCAATGCTCAATGAAGGTTAAAATGGTGCAAAAGTCATTGCAAATGGACCATAAAGCAACAGAAAAACATTAAGAGAAGTGATGAATCTTATGACACCCTCTGGGAGCCTGGGTTTGGGGAATGCACGATACTGATGAATAGCTACATGCCTGATTTTATTGTGCCAAATGTCAAATTCGGTAATGGTAACATTATGTTGATGAGAGATTTCTCTTGGAACGGCCTGGTTCCTTTGCTTCATGTGAAATTTATCTGGAATTCTAGATAATCCTGCACTACTTACAATGCCTAGACCATTTCAAGCAGAAAAAGGATTTAAGATTGAGAGTTACCCAGTGGTGTGCTGGAAGCCGGCTCGCACCGGCTCGCTCGAGATATTTCGTGCCGCTTATTTAATTTCGTAATATTTTGCGAGCCGTTTGTTGAATTCCAAAGACATGAAAAATTACAAATAATTTTATTTTTTATACATTAATTCATGTGTTAGGTTCAACTGACTAGTTGTGGAGCCGGTTAAAAATTTGCCGGCACACCACTGGAGCTACCCTTCTCCAGATGATCATAGGTGAAAGATGTACTTCATAGGATCTGTTTAACCTTGCAATCTACAACTCATGTATAAGGAAGCGTAACAGTTTAGTATATGGTCCATTTGTTTATTAATACAACAATATTCCTATTCACAAAGTTAATAACTTAATGATGGGCATAGGAGAACTTAATAGCCTTCACAGGGTCCCAATATCAATCCAATAGAACACGTGGGATAAGTTAGAATGTCAACTTTATGTCCATCTATTTTGTCCAGTATCAGTGTGTGAATTGATAGCTGCTCTAAATGAATGGCACAAAATTACACCTCTAACCTTCCAAAAACTTGTGTAAGGCCTTCCTAGGCCAATAGAGGCTGTGATATCTGTCAAAGGTAGTCCAATGTCCTTTAGAGCTGTATAATTTATAAATGTTTAATTTCTCTAGTATCCCAATACTTGTGGCAAATAGCGTATATTTCACATTTATACTCTGCAGATCAGATCTTGTGCCCCCGTTCCAACCTGTTTCTGCACATGACATCTTTCAAGATGTTGTGGGCATCGCATGGAAATTGATATACAAGGTCTTTATAATTAAAGTTCCATTTTGACATGGCCATAAAAAAAAACTACTGGACCAAAAGCTATAACACTTGGTAATATTATACAAGAGGGCATGGGAAGTTCATACCCCTACCAAAAAAAAAAATTAGTTCAAAAGGTCACCACCAGCATGGAATATTCGTATGCAATATTCGTATACGAAATCAGACACGAAGACACAGGTTAATAAGTCTTTAATTGTTACTAAAATTAGTTACATGTTGAATGTGGCCTCCACCGGATTGCTGGTGGTGACCTTTTGAACTAATTTTTTCTTTGGTGGGTATGAACTTCCCATGCCCTCTTGTATAGACGGGGTGCACACGACTTCACTGCCACTGCCCCTGCCTTTGTTGACTTCCGGCCATAGATTTGTCTAAGGCGGGAAGAACGATTTAACTTAATGAAAATGCCATGTAGTGTTGCTCCTGGATGCTCAATCAATGCACAAAAAGCAAATTTATTGAGCCAAGTAAGGTTACATCGATTTCTAAAGGATATTGAGCAAAAAAATGCATGGATTGCCGCAGTCAACCGCAAAAATTAGGAACTCACTCATCACAGTATGTTATATAGTCGGTGATGTTTTATTATAGTATCGTGACATCGATTCTAAAGATGGAAATAAATAGATAATTGTGTACTTTCAAGAATTGAAAATACTACAAATTTTTGAGGCTTGTGGTTGTAAAAACAAGATCATATGATCCAAATATATTAAAATTAAATTTGGAGTCCTTATATTTATTTCACTTTATTAAATTTAGAGTTCTTATATTTATTTTCACTCAATTTATGACGAATTAAAAGTACAATTACAAGTACTATGCGTTTAAACTCCCATCTTTAATTTGTAGATGAATTAAAAAATAATAACCCTTAATAACGCTCCCGTTGACAGCTTAAGCTTTGCTTCGGTAACTTTCCTTGCAAGGAAAATAATTGCTCTCGTAAAGCTGGGTCGAAAGGATCTGGGTAGAAAACTCCATTTATTGATAGTTTTTCCATGTACCATTTTGTGGTCTCAGACTCCAGATTAGCAAAATAATTCATGAAAAACCGCCGCACTCGTAGATTAAAAGCAAAAGTTAATGATGTGAGTAATGGCGACTGCTAGATACAGTCAACGCCGGAAGTTGCAGTTGTTACGGACACGGAAATACGTCTAGGCAACCAAGTGAGCCAATGTTTGTAAACATGCACCCTGTCTATAACATTACCAAGTATTATAGCTTTTGGTCCAGTAGTTTTTTTTTTATGGCCATGTCAAAATGGAACTGTATATTCACCTCCAATAGATTCCTCCTGTGAATCGAGCAACTGCTTTTAATAAAAAAAAAAAACTGTTTTCACCCCAAGTCTGGACATGACTAACACTAGATCTTCCATGTTATGTCATGCATGCCATTTGGGCCTGCAGGTCACGGTTTGGGGTCATGGGTCTAAGCGATCACTTATTCTATGAGAGGCGATTGATAAATAAGGTCTCCATGGCTGTAACTTTTTTATTTGTTAACCGATTTTCAAAATTCTTTTTGTATCTTATACTCACATTTGTCTTCTATGTAATGCACTATTCACTTTTCGACATAGTCCCCATCCCTTTCCACGCATTGTACCAACGCGTGACCAGTTGGGTGAACCCGTCGGAGAGGAATTCCGGAGTTGTTGTCGACACCAGGATTGAATGGCAGCGTTTACCTCGCCGTCAGAACCAACTCATGTCCCTTAAGGGGCTCTTTCTTCTTTGGGAAGCGGTGAAATTCGCAATGTGCAAAGTCTTTCATTTTTGAACTGCAATTTTTCATCTTTGAACTGTAGGTGCTGCAACGCCTCTGGTGTGTGGTGACTCGTGTGCGGGCGGGCGTTATCGTACTCCAGAAGAGGGTCCAAAGCTGCCATTCAATCCTGGTGTCGACAACAACTCCAGAATTCCTCTCCGACGGGTTCACCCAACTGGTCATGCGTTGGTACAATGCGTGGAAAGGGATGGGGACTATGTCAAAAAGTGAATAGTGCGTTACATAGAGGACAAATGTGAGTATAAGATACAAAAAGAATTTTGAAAATTGGTTATCAAATAAAAAAGTTACAGCCATGGAGACCTTATTTATCAATCGCCCCTCATATTTTTCTCAAATAGTAAAGTAAGTCAGGGATCAAGATCTGATCTGCAGAGTATAATAACAGGCCAGTTTAGACAATCACCTTATTTTTACTCTAAGTTTATAAATTTTCTTAATTTATAACTTAAATCTTACTTTATACCAAAAGTTCACTGTGTAAAAAGGTTAACTTACTTTGCGTTAGCAGTGGGAAAATGGTAGCTACTTCTTCTGGAGTTATTTGTGTAGTCTTTGTTTTAAATGTTTTGTCATTCTTGCAGGGTGGAATGCTAATATTCTGATTCTTTATCAATGCCCATTCACTGTTAATGGGCTCTTGTTTGAAAACCACAGATATAGTTATATTATGTTCATGCCGTTTCAGTGACACTTCCACGTAAATATTATAATTCAGCATAATAGTAGCTAAGAAAAAACATTTAAAATATTAGGAAAAAACAAACAGGCATTAAATGGACCTCAATAAAAGCAAAAAGATTTTTTTATTACCTGGTAACTGATATCGCTGCCCATCAGTAAATTTATGCTTTGTATTATTAATTCCTAAAACTGGAATGTTTACGGTAATTTCCAAGGAGACTGGAACCTCACAAGCATTAACTTTAACATCTACATTGACCTTGTGGTCCTTGAAAAATAAACAGCAATTAAAAAATAAGTTTAGTGATATACATTTCAACATAATGAAGAAAAATTATACAGAGTGAATTTTCAACAATAGGGACAAACTTCAGAGGTGATTCCTGACCAGAAAAGGAACAAAAAAATCTCATGTGAATATACAGGTATTGGACATTGAAACTGAAACACCTTCGCAAATAGCACTGGTTACCCCCAGGGCTGAATAGAACCTTCTGCTAGGTAATTAATCGTATGCATATCAATGAATCACGTGTCAGAGGTCTTGGTAGTCACTCCAGTAGAAAAGTTCGATAGTAAGCTTCAAATTGTCTGTGCAGAGCGCTATAATGGGAGACATATCCGACTTCAAAAGAGGGCAGATTGTTGGGGCGCGTCTAGCAGGTGCATCTGTGTCCAAAACTTCCACACTTTATGATGTCTCACGTGCTACAGTATCCAGGGTGATGTGTGCATATGAACAGGAAGGACGAACCACGTCCAGGAGGAGCAACTGCAGGGGAAAACGGAAGTTGTCGGAAAGAGACGTCAGGACATTGACCAGGATTGTTGCACGAAAGCGGAAAACCACCGCAGCAGAAATCACCGCAGAAATGAATACACACCTCCAGGAACCTGTGTGCACGAAGACAATCCGTCGTTACCTGCATAAATCCAACATCCATGGTAGGGTTGCTATACCGAAGCCTTTCATCAGTAGTACAAATGCCTCCAAGCGGGTTCAGTGGTGCCGGACGCATAAAACCTGGACGTTGGATGACCTCAAACGCGTCATATTCTCGGATGAGTCCAGCTACACTGTCTTCCAAACAACAGGGAGGGTATTCGTCTGGAGGAGCCCCTCTGATGCCTACAACCCAGACTGCTTGGCACCCACAGTCAAACACGGAGGTGGATCAGTAATGGGTGGATCAGTAATGGTGTGGGGTGCAAACTGTGCAGGACCTCTACCGATCCTTCCCAAGACGCGTTGCTGCTGTGCTGGCTGCCCACGGTGCCCCAACACCTTATTAAATAAAGATTTTGGATTTCTACCAGGTGTTTCAGTTTCAATGTCCAATACCTGTATATCCAGAAATGGACGGTTTGTCTGTTAATAGACCAATTAGTATAGAACATGAGATTACTGTGGAAGTAATTGTGTCAATGTTCTAGAAGATGTTCAAAGTGGCCTCCTTGGGATGCAATGCAAGCATTCACATTTCGCATCATAGACTGCCATATTCATTCTAATGTTACAGCCTGTAACTGAATAGCAAAAGAGGGTGTATTTTATGCTGTTCAAGTGTCTCCACATTGGAAACTGGCTCCACATACACAACATTTTTGAGGTGCCCCCACAAGTAAAAGCCATGGGGGTTTAAGTCTAGTGAGCAAGTGGCCATTGTATCTCCGCTGCATGACAATCACTCAGATGTAACTCTGCCATAGAAAAAAACGACACACTGTCTACTTTGTTATGGAGGCACGATGTCGTGCATACAATTATTGCCATTTCCATGGAAGCTCTGCATTTCCGGGCATATGTTGACATGAATTTTTTTTTGTTACTTTTCTTGTGAGGAATCACCCCCTGAAGTTTGTCCCTATTGTTTTAGTTTGCCCTGTATAAACATAATACGGTTTTAATGAAAGGAATAGATATAATAAATATGAGCCATAAATTCATCTAACTGATGCGGAATGACTCTCTTTTCAAGTCCTCTTCATAACAAGTTTTAAAGTTAGCGTGCTTTAAATATTAATACATGTACCAATTATATAAAGCTAGCGAATATTCAATTTTTCTTTTTCCAGCTAACATCTTCACCTATTATCTACACTTTATAGCCAAAAATTTGTATGTAACTGTTGATATTTTGTGACTACAGATGATGTTAATAGGAGGTTGTACCTCCTTTCATTTTTATTATAGCTGTTGTCCTCTGGGATAATTTCTCCACTAAATATGGTTATGTTTCTGCTGGAATATTTGCCCATCCCTCCTGTAGAATGGTTGGTTGGTTGGTTTATTAGAATTTTTGGCGTCGACTACTAAGATCATTTTGCACCCTTTACACAAGTTATATCTGTATGCAGTCCGGGACAAACACAAACATCGACACACAACCATGCCCACGACCAGGCGGACTCGAAACACTAGAAAGCCTACGCCCAAGCCCTCTCGTCCACCTGGCCGGCCCTGTAGAATGGCAAACTGTGATCAAGTGAAAATAGGTCAACCAGATCCAGTAAATTTAAATTTATTATCTATAGAAAGCTTACCACGACAGCCTAACCTTCTGCACAAGTCATCTGCCCATTCCAAATCCCATAAAGTCTCTTCTTATAAATATTTAGGAATTTATTTTACCCCTGATTTATGATGGAGCCTTCATATAAAGCATTTAGCTATAAAATTGCCCCATACTTTAGGTATTGTTTAGAGAGTCACGCATCTGCCACGTAGTATTTTACAAAATTTATATTTCACCTTCATTCATACAAATTTATGTCTTGGAATATGTTTATGCGGAATGCTAAAGAATATTAATCTTTTAATTAAAATCCAAAAATGTTTTTTACACATCTTATGATAATCTAATCACCGCTATGATCAATCAAATCCCACTATGTATTATCCCCAAAGTAAGAGCTGCTTCCTTTCCTATCATTTGTACCTGATGATGGCAGAAATAAAAGCCGAAACTATTAGGTATCAATTTTTTTTTTTACCAAACTTGCTGTACTGTAAGACCACAATCCGTTATGTTAAACCATGCAAACTGAAATGGGAATGGTGGGCAAAATAAGTTTCAGCAAGACTATTCATGAGACATCTGCCAGTCAGACACCCCACTTTATCATCCCAAAGAAACATTCACTGATCTACTGACAAATTCGATGTATATATAAATGACACTGAACGTTGGCAGGTATAATCAACAGCTGCATGACCATGAAATTCAAATACAACCATTCTCCATTTTTGAGCTCACTTTGCAATAGTTGCTAATCCTGATATACAGGGTGTTTCTAAATTATCTCCCGTATTATACATGTTTATTACTCAAAAACTATTATAGATTTTAAAGTAGTTTTTTTTTTTTATTCACAAAGAAAAACTCAAAAAGTTTCTTAGCCTCACATGAGTTGATAATGAAACACGTGGTTGGCACATGGTACCATTGTTGGTGCGTTGTTCCATTTTTCGCAAGACGAGTAAACAATGGCGAGTGTTCAAGAAAAAGCTCAATGCGTGTTATGGCTTGCGAAATTTAAGTCAACGATTACATTTCAGAGAATGTTCAAAACCAAGTTTAAAAAGGATCCTCCAAATCGTAAGTCAATTAAGCTATGGCATGAAAAATTTTTAAACACAGGCAGCCTGTTACACAAAAGGGTGCTGGTAGATCTTCAGCGACACCACAGAGAGTAGAAAAGGCCACGGAGGCGTTTGATCTTAGTCCCCCTAAATCACTTCGCCAAGTGGCTCATCAACTGGATATGCCAATGACCGCAATGTTTGGGGATGATGCTGTGAATGAACGCACCACAAGGCATTGGTTCCAGAAATTCAGGTCGGGAGAATTTGCCATTTCTGATGAACCCCGTAATCTAGAGTGTCTGGTGGACTAGACGCCAAATGGTTCACTACGAGCTGCTATCAACTGGCCAAATCATCACTGGGGACCTGTACTCCCAGCAGTTGGAACGTGTACAACAGGTATTGCAGCAGAAGGAGCCAGCATTGGTGAATCGCAAAGGGGTACTCTTCCTTCATGACAACGCCTGGCCACATGTGGCACAGGAGGCCAGGGAAACCATAGAGCGGCTTGCCTGTTGTGTCAACCACCTTACTCACCAGATCTTGCTCTAATGAATTATCACCTTTTCCATTCTCTGGCGAACCATCTTCGTGGAAAATCCTATATTAATGATACAGACCTGCGAAAGGCACTTACGGACTTCTTTGAGTCCAAGACTGGCAAGTTTTGCAGCCAGGGGCCTGATCAACTGGAGACACGTTGGCAGAAGGTGCTAGATGCCAATGGGGATTACTTTGGGGACTAGCGATATGCTACTTTTTGTGTACATCATTTTATTTTCCGGAATTAAAAACTGCAAGAACTTTTGTGGTTACCTAGTACAACTGCCTGATTTCGATTTTTATTGTAGGAAACTAAAGAACATATCATCATTATAAGAGTGTACATCTGTGCCCGATGTCAACAATTTTATTCAATAGTCCTCTTAACCCATGAGATCGCATTAACAAAGCAGTTGCCACCATCAATTCAGGCATGCTGTGTTAAAATGATGGGTGATCGGTTAACGAACAGTTCAGATTGCGAACAAATCGGATAATGAAATATTTTTATGTTCGGATAACAAACACCTCACAGAACATCAGAAGAAGCGATGATGTATGTAATATTTGTAGAACTGAATTTTTCTGTCACTCTACGAACCATTGCCGGAACAAGACTGCATTTTTCAGATACCATACTAACGCCAACTGTTGGGTGCTCACTGAATCATCGAACAGTGATTTTTTTAACCCCACAAATGGGAAAAAAAAAAAAAAAAGACTGATGAAAAAGCATGATTGTGTACTGTTACGTGCATTTTTTGATCTTAGAGATCAATAATGAACGAAATCAGTTTTTTTTAGAGCTGGGTCTTCGCCACTCGTCTCCCTTTTAACTTTCACTCTCTTCTCGAGTGAATGGTTTAGCTGTGTCTTTCTCTGGGCTCTTGTTCCCCCCTTTAGTGGACAACCCTGAACCGTGACAGACTAAGAGTAGGTATTCCAGACTTTAGTGTGGGACGAAAACCCGGGTTTGGCAGAATTTTCGCTATTATATGAGTGACTCTTGAACCTTGTTCAATTGGAAACTTAATTTACCCGGAGGAGGTTACCGTGGCCCCCTCTGAAAATAATTAAAGGGTGCACATGACATTTGCAATAACGTCGTTTTTTGGGCTAATATGGAGCGTTGTTCATTTTCTGCGGACCATTTTCACGAGACATTTTACACTCGTTTCCTTGCCTGGCCAGGTTTTTGCAAAAATAAATCAGAATATGAATTTGGTATCCGCTACGGTTTGGAATCTGTTCAGCTATACATGGGCCTTTTAGTACTTAGGTGCTACATTTTTACGTGCTTATGGATTGGGATGGTTAAAGTTTCTGTTCTGGTTTCAAGTGTTAAACTGGAAAGGAAAGTATCCTTTCCAGATTTTCTGCCTGGCAACGCAGGTTCAGCCCATTAATTATTTTTATGAATTCTGGTAATGCCTTCCCTCACTTCCCTTAGCCATATTGATCGGGATAGTTATAGTGTTGCAAGTTTTTCGCTTTCTTAACATTATTATTATTTTTTTTTTTTTACGCTCTCTTTTTAGTAGAAGAAGAGTTAGTTATCGTTGAAATTGTTTAAAATATTAAAAAACACATCAATAATTATTTTAACAGGAAAGTTTTATAGAAAAAATATTTTGACTTTATAAATCGACAAGTTCATTGTTATAATGAATGCTCGTTATACGTTTGTTTTAGTCTTGATTGTTATGTTAGTTATGTTTTTAACTTGAGGGTTTTTCTTTTAGAGCGGTCCGTTCATTTACATTTTTTTATAGCTCGTGTCTCTTTTGGTTCACGTTCACACAATATATTTGTTTTTGGTTGCTCACTGGAAGAAAAGGTTTTGAGGCAGTCAGGTGAAGTCTGGAGTTGGGCGATGTTCTAAAAAGGGAAACTTCTTACTTGTAAAGACTGATGAACGGAATTTTCCTATGTCTGGCTAAAGACATGTTAACCTCGCTAAATTTAAAATCGAACAGACAGTCCTAGTTGGAATCATCTTGAATTTCATCGCTTTCTCCGGGATTCGCCAGCATGATGTCAATTCTTCACATTGGATACGAGACGCTTTGTTCGTTTGCCGTGGAATGGTTGCCGTTAGTTGGTCATGGAGCGGGTAATTTCCATCGTGATTATCACTAAGAATCTCTTCAGCTGTGAGTATGATTTTTTCCACTAATTCTCATCGAACCAGTTACAACTTTTGTTATGCGTACATTTGCAAATAAAGAAAAGGAACTAACAACGTGTTAATAGATTCGCCTTCGGCCGTTTATTGTTATCTTCAAATTTGCCGGGATGTCTATGGCTTCTTTGTCAGCTCCTGGATTATCTTCTGGACTTGACCGTACGAATGCCAATTTCTCTTAATTATGAACATTTGTTTACATTTTTGCTTTTTTTTCTCTTTAATTAATTTTTTTTTCTACAGAAGTTCTTCTTGCGCCTCTCATCCAGTCTTCCCGTTTTCCGGTATGACTATGTTCCCTTTGTTTTGTTTGAGTTCTTTGGTGTTCGTCAATGTCAACATATCGATATTATAAGCACGATTTGGACCAGACATCATCTCATCGTTCCTAGTCTCTTGTGTTTTTTTGTGTGTGTATTGTCTTTTGTGTGTCTCAGGTGAGTTGTCTATAATAAGATCAAATTTTGATTTTTCCTTATGTTTTCTTTATTATTGTAAGAGCCTTTTTGATTTTGTGATATTTTTTTTTTAATTCTGCTGATTACCTCAGTTTTCTTAATACTTTACTCAGTTTGTGTGTTCGACCTACCAGTTTTTGGTTTTCCCTTTCATCATTTGGATTGCTACCTTACTTGTTTTGCTACAATGTTGGATTACCACTATTCCGTAATCCGATAGTGCCCTCATAGTGTTTGCTCAGCGCAGTAGTGGTTTGGTATCGCAAATTGGAATATCTTAGACCCGAACTCATGGTTCGTGAACATCGACCGGCTGGATTTTCTTCAATTCAGTTTTTTTGTTAAATTGAGCTTTCAAATGATAAACCTTAAACATATAACTTTTTTTTTTGACATTTCCAATTATTTGATTTAGCACAAATGAATTATGTTTGATTGAACCTTTTCTTTTCACCTAACTAGTAGTGTGCTTGGACGTAACAGTGTACCTTAAAAGGAATCATCAGTCGACGGTCTCAACCATAGGACTCTTGGAATCTACACCTCCCAAGAAATCCTGCATGCTAGTTTTTGCGATCGATCTGGTTCCTTCTTCGGTTCATTTCAAGTGTTATTTTTCACCGCCCATCACTTGTTATCACCTTTGTTGCTTTCCTTTTATTTTTTATTAAAACAAAAAACAGTAATAAAAGGAATATTTTAATTGGACTGCTTATCTATATGATTTCTTGTTTAAACTTGGGCTTAGAATAGTAAAGTCAAATTGATGTTTTATATTTAATCGGATTAAAAGGGGGGAAAGTTTTCTGTATCATTTAGCTTTTGAAATCTTGTATCTAAATTTGACTTACGTACAGAGGTTGTTTATAGTCAATAATTAACTAGTTTGAGTTTACTTTAATGGGTCTGTGTAATAGTGTAATATACTTCAATTTACCATTAAATCTAATTTCACTCTCTTGCTCTTCTATTGATTAGGAAGGGGTTTTTATTTCGGTGGGACTTGGCTGAACAATTGTCTTCCTGCAAGTTACAGTATGTATGTATTATTGTGATTACATATAAATAAACATTTCATATAGTAAGTTTTATATGATTTTTATTACTTTTTTGGGTCTCCAGATCAAATTAATCAAATTCCCATAATAATCTATGGTAAATCAATTATCAGTTAACGAACAATTCGAGCAGCGAACATCGTCTTGGAAGGGATTAAGTTCGTTACCAATCACCCACTGTATCACAGTGATATCTGTCATGCCATGCGAGGAAGCCACATTAAGCATTTCTAACAGTCTCAAAAAAAAAAAATTCTTATTATATGACAGAGTCAATTTGCTTACTGCAGTAAAAGACACAGCCAATAAATAATGCATAAAATTATTTCTTGGAATAAAAGTAATGCTAGCACACTGACTTTGAAGACTTAGGACTAGAAAACAATATAGTTTCAATTCATTTCTGAGAAGAACTATCCTTCAATGACTTAGATACAAAGTATATTCAGGAAGCTGTGCTTTCTAATTTAAAAGAGGCTACTGGAAAGTTGAATATATCGTTTAAAAAACAAAGAAAAGTTGCAGGAAAAACAACCCATTTTCATACATCCGGGAAAAAGATAATCACATTAAGATTTCGATATATAATAACTAGCTATATAATAAATATCAACAGCTAATTTTGTATTTATTTTATTAATAGTTTATATAGTAATTATGCATTGTTTAAAACTATGCATAATCACCATAATCAAAAAGTATAAACCAAATTGCAAAACGTTCAAAATAGGGTCGTTTTTTGATGGGATTACTAAGAATGGATGATTTAATATTGTGATTCTTGTGTTTGCCACAATTTAGAAGAAAACTATATTCACCTTGTACAAGCAGGAGCAACCAAGCCCCGAGCAGTCCGAGTTTACAACGCAGTTGCCGTGATTCACTTTCTGCTCAAGAAATGCCTTTATTTCTTGCCAGGAATGGCACTCGGCCTGAATGCTACTTTCAGTAATTGGAATAGTGATGCTACAACAACCTAAAATACAGAAAAATATCCTCATATTAATGTAAAGTTATGACCCATCGTTTCGACAAAAATAACAACACCTAGGCTAAAAAATGAAAGGTAAACCAAGTCATTGAACTATTAGAGGGAATTTTGCTTAGGGGCAGCATCTAACTTTAACGAACTTATTTTAAATGGTTTGCAAGAAATGAAAGCAATTTTTACCATAAACAGACAGCACTAAAACAACAAAATGAAATATAGTCACGCTCATTATAATAATTTAGAAATCATACTCAAATTTACACACGGAGCGGCACCTATTCAAAGCTCGGTACGTCGGTCGAGCTCAACAAGGTTCGCCAGTGTTGTTTAACTCGTTAACAAGTAAGTGCTGCCCTCCCTTGGCTTTACAAACAATTAATCTTCGTTTGAAATTCACTTGTCAGTTTGGCAATGATTTTTATGGAAGAAGACAGGAAATTCTCCCTCCATGGAGAAGTCCCTATACAAAGCCTATGATGTGAAGAAAACCATCCTAGTACAACCAAACTATATGTTGTTTTCTATACATATCCTTGAGTACATATTTAATAATAACACTTAACTCACAGTCGTAGCCTCCGCATATGTAAAGCTACCTCACAGTTAAGGGGGAGCTTCGAGTATAACAGTAAAAGAGGGATAGTAGGGACACCATAAAATTTTAGAGGGCATAGAAAATGCTACGAGCATGGCATTCAGCAACTAGTGTCACAATGGGACAGACACGCAGGTATAGATTGTTCATAGGGGGGGGGGGGG
>JAHWFO010039271.1:412634-428211 GCA_023313115.1 Rhysida immarginata | reverse complement strand
TCTGTGGGCAGTAAATTACTCTGGGCGGAAAAACTTTCTTTCCGAGAGCGCTCACGCGCCGTAGAGTCATACTTACACCCTGGTTGTTGCATGCAAAAGGGTGCCAACAATACTCAGACTGAACTGTGACAAGACTAATTCGTTTTTCTATTACCTGTGGACGTTTAATTATTGTGGGTGGTAAATCTCTGTTTCCTAGAGCGCTCACGCACCCTAGAGACATACATACCTTCTGTTTGTTGCATGCAGGGGGGTGCCAAAAGTGTTCGGACTGAACTATGGCAAGACTAATTCGATTTTTTATTATCTGTGGGCAGTAAATTACTGTGGGCGGAAAATCTTTCTTTCCGAGAGCACTCACGTGCCCTAGAGGCATACATGCCCCCTGGTTGTTGCATGCACGGGGGGTGCCAACAGTATTCGGACTGAACTGTGGCAAGACTAATTCGTTTTTCTATTACCTGTTGACGTTTATTTATTGTGGGCGGTAAATCTCTGTTTCCGAGAGCGCTCACGCGCCTTAGAGACATGCACTGATGGCCAAAAGTTTGGACCAACCAGCAATGTCAAGAAAAATTGAATTTATACGAAAACTGTTTTACACCTATAACTTTAAGTAAATATGAAACAATATTCAGGGAAGAAACAAATTTATTTCTGCGTTGTTGGTTTCTTATTATCTACAATTTAAATAAGACTGACCAAAAGTTTGGACCACATAAAGGAAAAAAAGTAATACATCATTAACTAATGAATTATTTTGATATATGAGATCATTTTGACTACAATATTTGACAAACGACCTGAAATAGAATTAAATAAGCTTTTAATAACATTTGTCTTAACAGCTGTCTGAATGGCTGCTTTTAGTTGTTCTCGAGATTTGTACTGAGTGTTTTGGTACATTTTTTGTTCCGTGAGATGCCACACATTCTCAATAATATTGAGATCTCGATTTCAAGCAGTCCAAGCAAAAGTGGAAATGTTGTTGCTCTCAAAATAGGCTTTCACAACTCGGGCAGTATAGATTGCAGTACTGTCCTGCTGCTAAATCCATGGTTTTTGCTTAAACTAGACTTTGCACAAATGTATGAACACATTGTGAAGATCATCATTATATTGATCTGTTGTGCAATGTCTATCTATAATGTGAATCTTTAACTTTCCGTTGCTTCTAATGGCACCCAGAATCATCATTCCATTACCACCCGTTTGCCGCTTAATTCGCAGTGGAACAAGTGTTTCTTTATCACGATGCTCTTCATAAGAAGCTTTATTATCAGGACCATCCAAACTGATTCGTTTTTCATCAGAAAACGCAACCAATTGGAAGTCTGTGTTTTCACGCAGATGTGTCTTAGCAAACTCCAGTCTCTCTTGCATGTGTTTCTGTGTTAGTGGCAACTTTTTGGGTACAATTTCATAGGCAAAGTTCTGAGCACGTAGTTCGCTGCGAATTGTTCTTCTTGAGGCAGTAAGTTGCAGATTAAGTTTGACTTGTGTGGTGTTGACTACATGCCCAGATGTAATATCATGTCTAACATGTCTCTTAATTCTTGATTTGTCTCTTCGCGTCAGTGCACAAGGTCGTCCTATTTCCGTCCTATTTTCCAATTAATATTTTTAACAATTCTGATAAAGATTTGTAGCTCACGCGGGAGATTTCAGAAACTTTTTTGAAGTTTGTAAATTGCTTGTTAAAATTTCTAATTCGCTCTCGATGGCCTTCACTTAACATTGTACAATACATAATATGGTTTTAGTGTTCACCACACAACACGATGACTTGTAATATGCAAATTATTTGCATGTTTGTGATGTTGGTATAAACTTTTGGCCAGTCTTATTTTGATTTAAGGTAATAAAAAAGCAACGACGCAGAAATTAATTTGTTTCTTCCCTGAAGATTGCTTCATATTTACTTAGAGTTGTAAGTGTAAAATATTTTTAATATAAATTTATTTTTTCTTGATTTTGCTGGTTGGTCCAAACTTTTGGCCACCAGTGTACATACCCCCTGGTTGTCGCATACTCGGACTGAGTTGTGGCAAGACTAATTCGTTTTTCTGTTATCTGTGGATAGTAAATTACTGTAGGCGGCAAATCTCTGTTTTTAGGGATCACACACAACCCGACTGAGGTATGCCATGTAGCACTTTAATGAAGCTCGCAAATTGGCATATTACGGAAACATCTAAACTGTTTTTCCGGAGTTGCTCTTCTCAGACGCCACACGCCTGACCTAATCCTTAAGTAACTGAAATCCGCCCCACCCTCTTGAAGAGAGGATGATGCCACCACCATCAACAGTTTTGCAGGCCCCGCCTTAGGACAAAAAACTAAAACGTACTACAAAAATACAACATGATCAAAAAATTAAAGTTTAAATTTTTTCTTCTGGTTGGTGCGCACTTTTTTGGGGTTGATTGCTCCCAGATCCCCCCACTCACCGACTTCTACACTTGGGATTGCCATGCACACTATCAAACTCCGTCGATTTAGGAAATACTTTTAATTGATCGGCTGTGAGTGCCAACTGACGGGAAAATTTGTAATCATATTGTTGAAATGCTTTTAAGTTAAATTAACACCATTTGCTCTCAGCGAGTTGATAGCTCAGTGGTAAAGACGTTGATTGTTCACCAAGACATCCAAATATCCCAGGATCGAATCCCATCGCCGGAGAAAAAAATTGTAGAACCAAAAACAACATTGGTAAGTAGTTTAAAATAAAAAAAAGATATATAAATAAGTCGAAAATATAGGAAGGGCAGCGAGAAAAGGAGTAGGAGGGGGGAAAAAGAGAGAAAGACAAAAAAAGGGAAAAAAGTTCTTTTCTGCCAAAAAAAACAACACTTTTAAGATTACACCCACACTTTTGGAATACCCCCCCCCCCCCAAAAAAAAAACCAAGCCCCGTTTTTCTAAATCCCCTTGAAAAGAGTCGCCCACTTTTAAAATCCTGGCTGTAGATGGCGCAACTGTTCGATTCTGAAAAAACGCAAGAACAATAATCACATTTGATACGCACCAAGAGAGCTTGCGAAAATTAAACAGCGATCACATAAAACGTTCGGAAAATGTGATTATATGAAGACTATTTATCAAATTTACCACACAAAATGGGGGGGTTGGAAGGTGTTGTAAGTGAGCATTAAGAAGGGGTTTTTCGA
This sequence comes from Rhysida immarginata, assembly GCA_023313115.1. Taxonomy (NCBI): domain Eukaryota; kingdom Metazoa; phylum Arthropoda; class Chilopoda; order Scolopendromorpha; family Scolopendridae; genus Rhysida; species Rhysida immarginata. Next base: position 425,038 of record JAHWFO010039271.1, on the reverse strand, counting down.
AATTCAACCCCTAAGGGAGGGAAAGGGGGGTTGAAAGTTTTTTAACACGTTAACTGGTGTTGCACTGTATACTTAACACTTTAACTGGTGTGCCACAACAAAATTAACCATATTAATCTCTTTTAGGGAGAGGGGTAACGAATTATTAACAACGAGCATAAATATGTTTATGCAATGACGGGACATAGATAAGGCAATGATCAGTTCCTTAAAGTCGAGTTGCTGATTATCAATTTGACATTGTAAAAAAAAAAAACGAGACAGCTTACCATTTTATTTCGTTCGTTTTAATGTGACAATTTTCTCGATGTCAAGTAGAATTATATTTTCCCCCCGATAAGATATGATTACGTATTTAGCATTTCGAATCCGATCTGTGAACAATGAAAAAAAACCCATATTCTCCCACTGCGGTTTAAATACTGGTTCAGTGATTTTATGCTTTTTAGGAATGTCCGCCATGTTATGCGAGACGAGAAACAAGCAAGTATCAGTAACAAAAGAAATAATGCCTCATTTAATGCAATCGCCCCCTAAAGTCTGGCAACACTGCATAGGAAAACTATACACACTCTGCTCCTGAGTTTTGGACTATCTCCTCGGCTTTGCCCGTGAGCTTTGTCCGCGAGCATTTTATGTTGCACGCGGGCAACGTGTACGAGTTGGACGGCCCTGGTCTAAAGTATCCAGTGATGCTCCCTGGGGGTGAAGATGGATAACATTTTGATCTGAGACAGAACAAGAAGAGGGTAAGTAAAGCTCGGGAAAAGTGTGCAATATAAGTAAGTTCATTCAGAATGATTGTTACAACCCACCTCTGAGAATTATAAAACAAAATTGACTTTGTAACAATACGTAGAATTCCTATTGTTCGGGCTTTTCTTAGAAGTTAACGTTTTCTTGGAAATATTTAATAATGATCCGTAACTGGAGATAATGGAGAGTTAGCAGACTATTGAGAAAGCGTGAAAGATTACAGTGGAGGCAGTCCCTTCGTTCGAGCTACAGTTGGCGACATAACCGATAACAAAGCATACATGAACTCAGCTCTTCAAACTAACAACCATATGTTATGTCCTATAATAATATTTCGAAGGATTATAACAATAATTCATATCTATCGAAATGCCAACAAAGAAATGAATGAATATTGGGCGGAGATGACAAAAAAATTTATCCGGGCATCGGAAACATCTGAACAACTGCTTCGTCTATAGAAAGAAATTGTAGAATTACTGAAAACAAATTTATTATTTAACTTCATGAGGTAGTTCTGTTTAACCTACAACTGTAATTATCTCGGGCAACGCCGGGTGTCTCTGCTAGTTATAAGATAAATTAAAAAGTTTACGTATGGGATAGAGTATCGCGGGCAAGCAGCCCTTAAACACATAATCTGGAATACCATTGGAAGCTGACATTTTCGAATAGATTTTTAAATTGTCGGTAGGAGAAATTTCTGGTAATTTTAATTTCCCATGAATTCGATCCCAATAAGAAGACGAATTAAGGCCCAATGTAGGAGGATCCATATCGTTACTCATGATTTTCTCAAAGTGCAAAACCATGTCTTCCGCTGAACAATTATTTGACCAATGCTTTCTGGAAGAATTATTCCCCAACAACTTCTTAGTAACATTCCAGAAAGTGGAAGCCTGTACATTAAGGGCGATTTCAGTTGACTCATGAAATTCAGCAAACTTATTACTAAAGGCATATTTAAATTCCTTTCGAGTCATTTTAAAGGTTTCATAATCCGCAGGCAATTTCGATCGTTTGTATCTATTATGGCAACGCTGTTTCTAGACCCATAATTGCACTGTTGTTTTAGAAATCCATCTCGGAAACCTGTAACTATACGTTCTAAATGCATTTTGCTTATGTTCTGGAACATTATTGTCCAGAACAGAGGAGATGCGATCCACGATACAGCTCCATAGGTGGTCAACAGACTGAATAGCTTCAGAATAAAGATTTTTTAGCTTGGGTTAGTAAGCGTGTTTATCGTAACAGCACCCGACTTGATGAAATCCAACGCGATCAATGCTATACTTGACCAACGTGGTAACCATTGCGTACTGAAAAGGAAACACTTTAATGAGGTGAAAAACCAGTAAAACTAATGCGGAAACGAATTTCATGTACCCTAACTGGAAGAAACGAGGAGTTTTTTGTTGGGTTAGCGCAAACGTTGCTAGTTGAGGTTGGCTACACTGTTCATACCTCACTCAAGTTGTGTGATAGCAGTTACGTACAAAACTGTTAATAGGAACCCACTACATATACCTTCACGTATTCTGTTGAAGTAACAATAACACCAAAGAAGATAAAAATCGTAAGTTTCGTGTCAAAAGTAAAAAAGTAAAGTTGGATTGAAATATAATGAAAATGTTAGTACAAAGGCACTCGCAATCGCTGTGAAAACAGTGAACCACCTTCAACGTATTTGAACAATTAGCAACGTAGAGACCGAATAAAAAGCTTTACACTGTTCACTGCCTTGGTAACAGCCTCAACAACTGTATGAGTGAGGACGTGAAAATTGAGGACATCATCATTTTAGCACCCCAGAAAAACATTTAAAATTAATGTTAAAATGTAAAAATAATGAATGTATGAATATAGACAATTTAGTAACAATTACCATGAAAACCCTTATTTGACTGTGTCAGTGAGAACATATGTTAAAACACCCTGGCATCAACCCACTGTCTCGTTAGCAGCCTCGCGAGTCTGCGTTTGAGTGCCGTGACAATAGACACCTCGGCTGGCATAGCATCACGGAACAATATTTAAAAGTCAAATTAAAGAGCCTGAAAAACTGGTGAATGAAAAATAAATTTGTACTGCAAGAGTAAAATCAGGCAAATTCAGCCACAAATGCCCTGAAAAAAGGTTTATTCAACGCATCAATGAGAGCTTATGTGATAACCTTAGCAGTCAGTCCTATCTCTCACTGGGCACCACAAAGATGATCACCTGAAAAACCAAACAGGAATAAAGCACGCAAATCAGCCTCTATTCACTGTTTACTGACATTAACAAAAACCAGTGCGATCAATAAACAAGATGGGCTTAGTAAGTTGTTGATGTACTTTTGGCATAGAAAATACCGCACAATATGCGGAAAATGAAAAGCCTTAAAAATGCCCTTGTATTACAATTTGTACATGCGACCATTGCACAGCAACATTCTCATCATGTGCATATTAACTACTTTGAAGCACGTTAAATTTGGTTTAAAGACCTCTGCAAATCAAGTGTAAAAGAATGAAAAACTCTGATAGAACACAGTCTTCCGAATTCAACCTCAAATGATTGAAAAAAATATCAATCAACGCTGTTGAGCACGAATACGTTAGCAACAAACCTTAAACAATGTTGTCGGTATACTGTGATTATTATTATTTATACAAATACTTTATACAAATTGTAGTAATGATGAACTTGTGAAAATAAGTTATTGTAAGAACGACACATCTGTGTATGCAAACACTGTAACCGACATGGTGAAATAAAAAACTTGTGATGTGAAAATAACGATTGACATTGCCTTTAACCTCATATTTTCATTGAAAACCAAAAAATTTCAATTTAAAATGTTGCACGTGAGTAAAAATTTGTGAAACAAAACTAACATTGCCGAAAAAAACGTGAAAATTCCTGCAATCTCTTCATTACGCTGTGAAAAAACCTGCGCCTGGCGCTTAACTTTAACCTGGAGAACGCCATAGAGCCGAAAACGTTGATGGGATTTTTCTGCAAGTACAGAAAAAACGTGGTTCAAAAACCGCATTCCTGTCAAATGACAGGAAAAATGCCTGTACATCACAGATCAGACTGGAAACAAAAGTTGCAAGCAACATTTAATGACTCGTATAGAATGTTACCAACATTGCGCGAACTACGTTTGCTCTTAAAAAGAGTAGACCTTGAGAGACAAAATTATTTAAAACAAACATCAAACTGAGCAATCAGAACGCAAAAAATCACAGATAGTGTTAGAAAATTAAACATTCTAAGCGAGAAACTGCATTTATAAAAGTTTGCGAAGCAATTGTCAACCCTCTAAAACTTCGGATCACAGTTGGTAGTAGTCAATTGAAACATTGCACTCATTATCAGAAAATTAGGAAACAAACAATACGCCTTGAAACAGAAGTACATTGTAGTTTTATTTAGAAGAAAGTGTAAAAGGGCTTGGAAAAAATTTGGTTGCACGAAAAACAATAGTTAATTAGTAATTAGACAATGAAACTGAGGTGCCTGTATGTCAACTATACCCTGCCAGAAGGCCTTTATAAGCGCGAGCAAGAGTTCTATATATTGTGAGACAAAATCACATTAAGTGCGTTTTACCCTCTGAGCACAAGGACCCCTTGCCTGTCATGCTGGTCGTGGTGCTTCACTGCATGACACTCTTCAGGGCAGGGATGCTTCACTGCATGGCAGAACCAATGATTATGAAATTAATATTATTTTCAGCCTCAGGACATTAGAACATGGTCGCAATCACGTGATTAATCAAGAAGATGTCATCAGCCAGATGAGTGACCACACCCAGGAATGGAAAACCCAATCAAACAGAACCCCCACCCCAATGAGACATCCAAATCAAGGAAAATCAAAGGTAAATAATTAATTAATTAACCAATATTAATTAAAGGTAATTAAGACATTAACAACTCCATGTCAGCAGTCACGTGAGCAAGAAAACAGAGCATCAGCAATGTTTCAGTGCCTTTGGAATGCAGTGGGGTAGGGCCAGTACCTTTGGAATGTGGAGGGGACAGGCCAGTGCCTTTGGAATGTGGACGTGACAAACACCTTTTGGGTGTGTCCAGATGTAAAAACAATGGGACCCCCCCTCCACATTCCAAAGGCGCTGAAAACACACACCTGTGGGTTGGCCAAGTGTAAATAAGTATGGGGACGCCCCCTCCACATTCCAAAGGTGCTATACCGCGGCCCTTTCTGCTTACATCTGGTAACACTAACATTATCTGGAACCTCTTGAAGCCATGACTTAAATATGGGTTCTCGCAGCCAATGATGTTGAAAATAACAAATTTTTTTCTTTGCTATATTAATCTGGAAATAAAAACCATTTTTAACAGTATGATAATTTTTTTTGCCATTTAATCTTACTTTTGATGTAAACTAGTCCTGCTGCAGTGAACTTTCACTATACAATGGAAGAAGACGAACGCATAAAAATACCGTAAATTTTATGTTGATGATTAATCTTCACGTAATGTGACGGGGAAATAATATAAGTACAAATTAAAGAACAGAAAGTTTAATACGGCTGTTTGTAGCGTAGAGTCCTTACTGAAGGCAACTATGTTAATAATAGATCAATAAATAAATAAAATCTTGTAAACATTCCAAGGAGGAGCTTTAGCAGTGAAGCAGAAATACATTTATACATTTATTAAAAAGAAATTAATCCCCCTTCCCCGATTAGGGGAAGGCAAGTGGCAGATCTGCGGTCAGTTATTTTAACCCCTTTATCTGCACTTTTTACCTCTCCCCAAGTTTTTTAATCAAAAAAATTGATTTTCTTGAACGTCATAAGTATAAAATGTAAAAAAACCTCGTATCTTCTTTGCTTTTTCATCATTTCCGAACGTATGATATATAACATGCCATATGTTGCAATAGTTCTAAGGACCAAGTGACTGCTACCCCAGAAAATCCGACCACCCTGGAACAATTGGGCCTAAACTTCATAGTACTGTAGATCTTGCCTAGAGGAATCTGGATACCTGATTTCACGCCTTTACGTACCTAAATAGCACACAGATATGTTGCCCTCCCTGAATCCCATCCCCGTAATTCCGATCCCATTGTACCAATCCAAACCAATGTAGTGCAGATGGGCATGGCCATAGTAAACTACATTCCGAATTTCAACTTTCTACTTCAAAGAATGTAGAAAATATGAAGTGGACGGACTGTCTCTATAAAACCAATAAAATCTTGTAAACATTCCAAGGAGGAGCTTTAGCAGTGAAGGAGAAATACATTTATATATTTATTAAAAATATTAATCCCCCTCCCCTCCCCCCAAGTAGGGTAAGGCAAGTGGCAGATCCTGAAGTCATCTATTTTTACCCCTTTATCAAAACTTTTTACCTCTTCCCAAGTTTTTTAATCAAAAATTAATTTTCTCGAACGCAATATGTAGAAAATGTAAAAAAGCTCGTATTTTCTTTCCTTTCTCATCATTTCCGAACGTATGATATATCACAAGCCATATGTTGGCATAGTTCTAAAGACACGTGACTACCACCCGCGCAAATCCGACCCCAATGGAACACCTGGGCGTAAACTTCATAGGAATGTAGATCTTGCCTAGAGGAATCTGGATACTGAATTTCATGCATTTACGTATCTAAATACCACATAGATATGTTGTCCTCTCTGAATCCCACTCCCAGTGTACCAATCAAAACCAAACTAAATAGTGCAGATGGACATGCCCATAGGAAGCTACATTCCGAATTTCAACCTTCTACCTCAAAAAATGTAGAAATTATGAAGAGGTACACAGTTAAGACATTACAAAACCAATAAGTCGTTCCATTCTTTCGCTACTTAATAATATAGATTATGAGCACTTGAGCAATCGTGCGTCGACAAAGCTATTTCACGTGCGCGCGCCGATGTCAGTAATGCTTAAAAGATGAACAGAAAGTAACAATTTATTCCTTCTTGACAAATCGATTGTTATATGATATGCCATTATCTTGGTATTCTTTACACTCACTGTTTTAGCACGTGACTTCGACTTGAAGGGGTCCACGAAAAATTCTGAAAGGTTGATACGGCCGAGCTAAGACTTTGATGGTCATATTTCTTAAAACAGAATTTGAAAAAGTTAATTCGTTTTCAAGTTATCGTGCAAACGGCGGACGGCCGGACGGACAGATAAACATACAGACCAAACAGGTGTCTGCAATTTTTTTGTATATTTTTAGCTTTTAACCTTACGTCTATGGTGAAAAGTTCAACACTCGCATCGAAAAATATTTATTTCTCCTAACGAAAATGCAGCGCCAAAAGCGTTTTTTGTCACTCAATAAAAACATTCCAAGGAAAATTTTCCTTATTTTTAAATGAAAAATTAAACGTTATTTGAAGGTGCAAAATCGTTTTATTTATCAATTTTATACATAATTATCGTTATTACTGATAGTTAATGCGCATGTCTGCAGCTACTCAACTTCTGCTTTCTCTAGTCGATTAAATTGAAATTTTGGAAGACTGATAAAAAAAACATGTATTAAATAGTCGTCTAAAAGTACATAGTATACGTACATTTCGAGTTCTATTTGATTTTATGGATCGTGAATGTTACGGATACAAGCTCTTGGAAATAAGTAGAAGAAGCAGCAGCTGCCGTTCTTCTTTACAATCGCAGCATGCGTATGTTCCCAGGAGACAAGTTTTTATCCCAACCAGACTGTGAGAAAATGGATCCTAACGAAAATAGGACGGATAATTGGCATTACATAACAACTAAATTAGTATGTACGATCAATAATTTCGGATAAACACGTTTAATGCGAAACGCGGGCCCAAGAATGGATGAAAGGGAGGGGGGTGCTTCGTTTCTCGTATGCTTAAACGTCAAAATTAGTTTCTCGTATGCTTCTACCTAAGTGATGATAGCTAAGTGATAAATTAAAGGACTGTTAATCTGTAATCTATGTTTATTTCTTTATATTACTGATAATGAAAATAAAAGTTAAATAAAATTAATAAAATAAAATAAGTTCATATTACTGGACATTTAATATTTTTTATTCTCAATACTACTGTATCGTTTGTCATCTTAGATAATAAGAAAATATTCTTTTGAAAAAACGAAAATACTGTTGCATACAATAAGTTAAATATTGGGAGAAAAATGTAAAGTAATGTGTATACCCTAGGCCTGTGTAAATGGAAAATTTAGTATACAAATATTGGTTTCTTCGAATTCTTTTTCAACTTCCGCGATCTTCCCCTGTGTCTAATTACTTCTCTTCCCTTCGTATACTTACAATTTATCAAATTTATTTCTCGGCTTTATGTACATTTATTTATAAATCAAGTAACTCTATTCTCCAGCTTACATCCCCTATCATCATTCACCTTAACAATGATATTCATAGTTACAACACTCGCTTTGCGAACGAGATAATGGTTCCAGCCTCACAGCTAAATTACCGGAAAACAAGTGTTTCCCAAGTGTTGGGCCCAATTGCCTACGGAGATTTGCTATTTACTTCCTTACCTTTCGTTTCGAAGAGCCCTCCGGATTTTTTGTTTAAGAACATAGCAATAAATATGCAACTACCTATCTAATACCAGTATAATTTACTACATCATTCTCCTATAAAATAGCATATTTTTGTTCTCTTGTACACTTAAACTGTCGTTCTCCAATAATACCCATGTCTGTAAACTGATCATTTGGAGTTCAATTAAGGTTCTACTATTGCTCCTTAATATATGTAATTCTTTAATCTCTATAGTAATCCCGCTATCATAACTCATTAACAAATAAGTTATTTGTTAACAGCATTTCAGGAGCTCTATTTGCTCTATTTGTTTTGTTTGTTTTATTTATTTTTTGTGATTTATTTTTTGCTTTTTAGCCGTTTCTGTTATACTTAGTTTGCTTTATTTGATTGTTTAATTTTGTTTATTTTTTTTGCTGGACTTAATTGATTCAGCCGGTAAAATTCCTGCTGTATGTTATTTAATTATTAGTTCTTATTAACCACATTTTAATTTTAATTGTATACCCTATTGTGCAGTGCCCTCCTGGCCTAACTTTGTTGGTTTATACCATACTGGCCTCGTAGGGCACTATTGTATTGCTTACTAACACATCGAATAAATAAATAAATAAATAAATAAATAAATAAATAAATAAAAATTTTCTTTTAAAATTATACTCATCTACAAGAATATGTACACTCCCCTCCCTCAACTAGTCATTGGACAGAAAAAGAGAGGAAATACATCCATCATTCTTCCCCAAGCTACTGTTGTCCTTTTAACCATTTTTTCCGTATTTAATTAACAAAAAGGCATTTTCAATTTTCAGAGGATGGAAATGCCACTTGAATGCTAAACCAAGTATTTCATATGCCAGATAAAGTTTACGATAGGATCTCCTGTAAATATTGAATTATGTAATACTATGAAATGCTGATATTTTAAATTTAATATTTATATGTTGTTTCAAGTTTTCTTAAAAAAATTAAATTTTACCCTAAGAATGATTTCTCCTTATTTTATGATTTTTGATGAACTTATTTCATCCTTAAAATCTTTTGAAAAAACAACATTATAAGTGAATTGTGGTATTCTCAATAATATATTACAATACTTCATTTTGCTAAAAGTCTACTATATTTATAAGATTTAACAACCAGCTGTGTAATATTTGTACTACTGTATTTAGTAATGAAAATGATCTATCAAAACATTTTTATACTTTGGCAAATTGATGTTTTCTGAAATTACTAAAGTATGCAAATATCCTGTTTAGCATCCTGAGCATGCATATGCACCCTTCTTATAAGTAGGTTTAATAATTTTTTTAAAAAAAAGATAAGTTCCTTAAGATTTCTTCTGTTAGAATGAGGATTGTCAAAGATATCCCTATGATATTCAATTTTTTCATAGAATAATTGAAGTACTTAGTTTTGGAAACATTACAGTTGGTGATTTTGGTAATATAATTTACATGGTACATATGTCTGCTATATGTTATACGGTATATAACATTATTATTTCCATATGCCTTTGCAAGGTTTTTATTAAGAGTATTTTAATGAAATGGATTATTACATGGATTTAATATAATGGACATAATCCACGTCTGATATTTTAAAATTTCAATATATTTTATTCATGAAATGATAACAAGCTTTCCCTGGATTTAATAAATTAACCTATTAATAAGCCTCTCCCCTTTAGACTATTAAAGAATATCTGTGGAGGTTTATGGAACTTAACTGTATGTTAATTGTTGTATTGAGGACATCATTCAGCAATTTTTTTCCATCTCATTAGGGTTTTTTGGGTGTTCTAAAACCTTCTATAAGTCATCAGCTTTTAAAATTTTTCTTTCTGACTTGTACAAATAAGCAGCAGTGAAGAATTTAGTATTTATTTTTTCAAAAGTTTCATAATCATATAGTAATAATCAATGAAGGATTAATACATAATTTTAAATATGTATAAGATATGGACTGTTCAAGTTATTCAATTACTATATGTGCTTTGACATATTTAAACTAATTTTAATGTGCAATAGATACTTGTATGGATTCTTTTAAATTGAATAAGTCAGATCCAGAGGGTATTAAGCAACATTTATGGTATATACTGGTAAAAAACAACAACAAAAAACAGGAATCTAATATGCACTATTCTCAATACATATTATTATACATTTACTTTTAACACAGTGGAAAGAATACTATGTTATTTGTTCTAAATAATTCCAATTAATATAAATAAAAATTATTAAACATTTCTAACATGTCTATTTTGTCTGAATTCAGTTTCAAAACTTTTAAAGCATCTTTCTCAAAATGTTACTTATGTCTAACATCATCAGTTTGTGCAGAATTAAATGGCATGATTAAATAAAGATATGTTTATGAAAATTGTTATACTAAATGAAAGACATGAGAAATTCAATCCATGTGTCTTTCAATGAGAAAAATCCATATTTTTAATCACAAAAATTTATGAAAACTATTTTCTACGTAAAATGGTGAAAAATGTTTTTAAAATAGTCTTTATTTTTCCATGAAACATTATTAACAAATTAATAAATATCTTATTGTTATTGAGTAATATACGGTTTCTACTATAGAAATAAAATAGTAACATTGTAAAATATTCATTACATTTTTTTTTATCATTTACATAAGATACCGTATTGGCTCGAATATAAGCCGACCCTAATATTTTCATGGTGTTTTGGAGGAATTTTTTTTTTCTGTGAAAAAAGTTTAGTTATTAAAAAATATTAATAAAACAATTCCACACATAATTAATTCAACAAAACATTTTGTTTTGAAAAAAAAAATATGGTGAATATTACATATACAAAAATTATAGTATTGTAAATATTTACCAAAAGTATAAAACACAAATATTAAAAAAAAAAAAAACCCACACGTTCAGTTTAATTATTTACTCCAAATTTGTGGCTAAAATTTCATTTAATTCTTTTTTTTTTTTTTTTTTTTTTAATTACATTCAGATTCCTCTTATCCCTTTCATCTTCGGTCGCATTCATGATCTGAATTTATTACTGTATCATCTCAACATAATAAATAAATGGTTTTCCATAGTTTGAGAATTTATATAAAATTCACACAGACAAGTCATGAAAGCTGGTGTCAGTGAACGTTAGCGACGACTGGCCGTGAAGTTCCGACGAGAATCAGGGCCGCCACACAGGCTTTCGTGATGTTATTTTTTTCCATTGTGATTTTCTTAATAAATAAACTGTATTTGTTCTTAATCATGCGCCACATCGTTTTTATAATTATCTAAAATAAAGGTAAATGTATGGTGGAATAAGAAGTGCATGGTTAAATGTAACAAGAAGAGAACGCAATACCGCAACAGGAATGGATGAATGGGGGGGGTAACAGTTTCTCCCGGGAAGTTAGGGAACAACTCTAAATTTATCGATGAAATTAACCTCTTCCATGGTTTTATTCCGTTTAGGAGAGATTTAGGATATCCTGTAAGATTTTTATATTTCAATTATTGCGATTTCGACAATTTCTAATCATTTGGCGATAATCTCTTTTTTTTTTGCACATCCTTAATACAAGATAGTCCCAAAAGTGCATGAAACCAAAAATAAAAATTAGCTTTAAAAATTAACTTTTAGTCAAATTCTTCATGCATACTTAGGCCTATGCAAACTGCGATTTATCCGTACTAAAAAAAAAAAGTTCGCGAAAAAATGTCGCATTATTGATTCCGTATCATTATCTCGTGGTAGGCCTGTGCGAATGTACCATTCCGCCATATCAATTTATTTTAAGATGTCTTTATTTTTGTATCTGTCCAAACGGCTCTCCCGAGAGTTACATTTTGCTGTCTATCTTAATTTGATTGATTATCGTTTTTTTTATTTATTTCAGGGCAATATTTTATTTTATTTATATACAGGGTGTTTTTGAATTGAGTACAGATTTTTTGGGAGATGATAGAAGAGGTCCTTAGAAGTATTTTTTGTCATATGAACATGGGGTCCCCGCAGCTCCGTTTACTTACAATACTGCATTGAACAATCAAATGACACCGGGACGCAGTGTGCGTTGGTAGGCCTAGATTATTTTATTTTTAACAATTAACACAAGCAATCT
>JAHWFO010039271.1:346874-387634 GCA_023313115.1 Rhysida immarginata | reverse complement strand
AATTTCTTTTTAATAAATGTATAAATGTACATCTGCCTCACTGCTAAAGCTCCTCCTTGGAATGTTTACAAGATATGACATGTTTAAAAGCAATTATGACATGATATTGCTTTATTGTTTTTTGTATAAAAGTTAAGTAATAAAATTACAGGGTGTCCGAAAATCTTTCCCAGATTACAATGCATATTCCACAGTAATCAAGGAAAGACTTTTCGGACATCCTCTATTTTATATTACAAACACTGATAACTTTATTCCACAACAAATATTTATGAATTCATTATTACTCACCTTCATAATCATGAATAATACTTTCACTAAAAAATTTGTAACCTCGTTGATTGTTTGATTTCAAGTCGTTTCCTGTATAATTGCTTCCACATCAGCATGTGCAAACTTCGGCAATTGTGATAGAGAAGTGGACCATTGTTATGTTTCCATGTCCCTTGGCATTGATTACAGTTTGCTACTATAACAATTATAAAAATGTGTGATATTTATTCATTGAAATTAACAGTTGATTGATGTAAAATGTCAATGATTAATATAGATTGTTAGAATTAAATATTTCTGCATTAAAAACCGTTAATTTTTAATACTGGATTGTGTATTTAAAACAATTTTTAACAATTAAAATTTACTGATAATTACCTTTGATACAAAAAATCAAGGAGAGCTCCAAGTTAATACACACGCACACACATAAAGCAATGCGTCGGAGCCATGCCTGCCACATACGCTTCGTTTTCAAATCGTTCGATCGTATTGTCGCACATACTCGAGCGTGCAATTGGTCCATTCATAATACCCCGTTGCGGTTTTACCGATTTTAAAACAAAATTTGATGCAATTTGTAATTTTCACCACGCGACGAGAAAAGAAAAACGTTCTGCTTTAGCGTGTTAGAACAATTGCACGCGGCACTCTTAACGGCTGCAAATTTCAATATGTCATGCTGCTGGCCTTGCGTCTGGTGGGGCAGCAATCTTAGTCGAACAAGGCATCCATTAATCCGGATTCACCACTACCACTTTCGTGGGAATGGAAGCCGTGTCCGTGATCATAAATGACGTGGACGTAGGGGAAGATAAATTTATCTCCTTGTATAACTCGCCCAGGCATAAGCTTGCAACCTGCGAGCTCGATGATCTGCTAAACGGGCTCATTCCAGTTATTATGGCGGGTGACTTGAACGGCAATCGCCCACACTGGAATTCCAAACGTTTGAACCATAACGGCTCTATTCTCCATGGCTACTTGATGAATCAAATTGATACCTTAGTCATCGCTCTTCTTGAAGACACCTAATATTGCGACCACTCGCCCGTCAGTGACGTACTTGATATTGCTGTCCTCAAGGGGTTTTTCAAGCTGTTTAACATCTTTACTGTGAATGCTTTATCCTCAGATCATCGCCCAGTCGCACTAAACTTCGAAGGCTTAAACTTAGACCTGAGGGTCACCTAATAAAATAGGTAACAATGGTTACCTAATAAAAAATAATTTTGTGACAATAGGATTGTAAAATCACAGAAAACACCAATAGGTAATTACGAAAGTAACTGTTCAATATGTTGACCTCAAGTGCTACACAAAATTCTGCACGATGTTTCATGGATTGATGCACAGCTGTCATCGTTGTAATGGTTATAGCTGCACATGTAACTGTAATTCTCTGTTGAAGTTCAGCTAAACTTACTAATGGTGTTTCATAAACTGTATTTTTACATGGCCCCATAAGAAGTCCAGAGGTGTTAAGTCGGGTGAGCAGGGTGGCTATGTTGACTGGTCCACCTCTTCCAATCCATTTATCATTAAGTTTAAACATTCAGGTGCTGCCATTGAAAAATGTGGAGGTGCACCATCCTGCTGGAACCAAATTTCACAACGTTCTCTCAATGGCATCTCTTAATAAACTGTTGCACAACTTTGTTTAGAATAAGATCTCGATAACGCTGGCCAGTGAGATTTCCATTGTTAAACACTGGACCAATAACTTGATTGTTGTACATGCCACACCAAACATTTGTTCCAATTGGGTAAGTAGTTTGTCTTACCCAATGAGGATTTTCATTGGCCCAATAATGGAAATTATGTTTATTAACAACACCATTATGTGCAAATTGTGACCACAAAACATTCTTTGTGAACCGTGGATCATCATCAATTTGACAAAGAAGGCAGTTACAGTACTCTGAACGTATTTCATAGTCACTACGGCTTTGATGACAGTGCACATGAAATGGATGAAATTTATGATCATGAAGCCCATTCCACACTGCAACCAATATCACCAGCAATATATGCTGGTATGTGGATTAGCGGCAACTGCAGCAAGAACCACTGCGGTAGTATCCTCGTTTCTGGCTGTTTTTTGTCGTCCCTGTCTTGCATGTTTTTGAACACCACCTGTGTTCAGAAAACGTGCAATAATTTCCCCAAAGGCTTGTCTTGAAGGATGGCGGCGATTCGGATACCTTTCAGCATACATTTGGGTGTCAAGAGCAACATCTTGTTGACTTGCACCATAACAAAATACCATGTCAACCGTTTCATTTTGAGGGTACTCTGCCATTTATTGAATGTTACCATTCAAACACTGATCAGATCAATGCTGCTTAACCTGGAATAAAATAAAATACGTATTAGTTTCAGTAAAACTGATGATTGAAAAATTGTCATCACAAAATTACTTGTTATCTAACCATTGTAGCAAAATCAAATCGGACAAATGATTTAGACTAATTTTAAGGTGACGTTCAATTTTACAATTGACTTTTTTCTATATCTCATAGGGCTTTCATTATGCATTGAATTTGACCTTGAAATTAAACATGAAGTTCAAAATTAAGATCATTGTTAAAGAGCTCACACATGATTTGATAGGAGATAAATTTTTCGAAATCTGAAAATTCCCATTAGTTAAATAATAATGATTATAAACTGGAGATGCTCTCCAAGCATGGGTAATGATTTTTCGATTGAAAAATGGAAGGAAAAATTCTGCGACCTGGATTCGAACCAGGAACCTCGACTATCATGGCCGACGCCTCTACCAATTGGGCTATCGCAGACACCTGGACAGCCAAGCTGTCTCACGGTGTCTTAAAGACAACCAAGTTGTCACGGTTGAAAGCCCAATGGTAGTCGAGGTTCCTGATTCGAATCCAGGTCGCAGAATTTTTCCTTCCATTTTTCAATCGAAAAATCATTACCTATGCTCGGAGAGCATCTCCAGTTTATAATCATTATTATTTACTTGTGAGTTCATCAACTTTCTGATGGTTTGGAGTGGAGAAATTCTCGATCTGCGGGCCAGGTTCGTCTCCCATTGGGCTTTCAACCGTGACAACTTCGTTGTCTTTAAGACAGCTTGGCTGTCCAGGAGTCTGCGATAGCCCAATTGGTAGAGGCGTCGGCCATGATAGTCGAGGTTCCTGGTTCGAATCCAGGTCGCAGAATTTTTCCTTCCATTTTTCAATCGAAAAATCATTTCCCATTAGGTATTGAGATATTGAGACTGGTAACAGACTTTTTGAACATCCTATATATAGAGTGTCTCACCTAAAGTAAACCAACAGCTAACTTCTAAAATAAAAAGTTGGCAGAATACTTTCAATAGATGAATTATTGTACAGGGTGGGTTTTTTAAAAGTGGCCCGGTGAACAACGTGTAAAAATGAGCATGAAAAGAGATAACAATGATCAAAGATCAGTGCAAATAACCTAGAGTAGGTGCTGAAAGTGTCCTCCATTGACCTCAAGGCACGCGTGAAGGCGTGTCGGCATGTTCCTGAAGGCACGAGCAAGGGTTTCCGCTGGAATGGCCTGAATGGCTGCCTGGATGTTTTGTTGAAGGTCGGCGACTGTGCGCGGATTGTTCTGGTAGACCACACCTTCAATACACCCCAGAGAAAGAAATCGCAGATCGATAGGTCTGGCGACCGTGATGGCCAGGTTGTTCTGTTCCCCGACTGATCACATGTTCGGGTGGCAACACTGATACGGGCAAGTGTTGCGTGTGCAGAATGGGCTGTTGCACCATCTTGCTGAAAGTAAGCATTGGCGGGCTGGTCATCAGTAAGTTGTGCGGCAAACACGTTGAAGATGTTGTGCACATACCGGTCACTATTCACAGTTTCATGGAAGAACACAGGGATGATGTGGCAGGCGGAGACAGCACACCACACACCATTTTTTTGTGGATGCAGTGGAGACTCCATGAACATATGCGGATTGGCGGAAGACCAGTGGCGCATGTTCTATGAGTTGACGTAACCGGACAGATGGAACCACGCTTCATCTGAAATGAACACAAATCCATCCTCCAGCACCTCCGGAGCAATGTTGCTCAGGTACTATTCACAAAACTGAACCCTGGCTGGCTTGTCCACATCATGCAACTGATGCACAGCGGTCATTTTGAAAGGGTGTAAGTGTAAATTCTGTTTCATGATCTTCATTGCACTTGACTGAGGCAAGCCCAGTTGCTGAGACAGGTCGCCATGATGACGTTTTGGGACTGCGTAGCATGTGTTCTTCAGCAGCAGCAATGGTGCTGTCGTCCTTTTGCGCACTTTCTTTGCATTCAGTACTGATCCCGTTGCATGACATTTCGCAATTAAGTTTTGCATTGCATTCTTAGCAGGAGGTTTCGCAGGCACAGAACAACTTGAAACTTAATTTTAAACTCATCTGCATACTGTTTCCATGACCCATGCCGTGCATAGTGCTCTACCACAAAAATGCGCTGTTGCAGAGTTAACACCATTTTCGCCACTTCGCACAAACGACGACCATGCACACCAATGTCACTTTCTCAACTGCGCAATATCAACTGCACAATATCAACTTTACAATATCACATGAATGGCAAGTCATTTGAAAACTTACTGCGCAGTATTTCGCGCCGGGGCACTTTTAAAAAACTCACCCTGTACTTTTAGGTGAGGAGTTTTTATGCGTATTCCATTTCCAAAAACTCCGACGCCATTTTTGAATACGGAAGTCAACTTGAAATGTACAATGAAAACCTCTATTTTTAATGGTATTTTCATATTGTACACAACATTTGAGAAATGCTTTATTCTTGGTGTTTTTCAATTGATCCAACCGTTTAGGAGATAGAGGCTTTTAAAGTGGAACTTTTGAATTTTGAACCCAATTTTACCGATGAAGACAACGATATAGGGAGTAGGTAGCTTATAGATATTCCTATTCTATTTTTTGATGGTCTTTAAGAATACGAAGTCAGAATTTCAAGTGCCTGCGTGAAAAAATCCCTCGACTCAGTGAAGCCAAAATTAAAGAGGGCGTAGTTCTGAGGCCTCAGATTAAACAGCTCTTCAAAGACCCCAACTTAAGAAGAAAGAGAAAGACCTAAGTACAGTAGATTAAGGTATTCTTAACATTATTATAATGTTTATATAGGGTGTATCTAAACTCCTGTCACAAACTTCTGGTGGTGATTCCTCACAGCAAGATGAAAATAAAAGTTCATATAAACATGGTTCGGATAACTCTGTGGATGGCAGGTGACATGCAGAGAAGCTAACCTGCCATCCACAGAGTACAAAACCAGCTGCTGAAACTTCACTTTTAACTGCGGAAATCTCATAAACGGTTCGTTACTGAACCATTTTTATATGAAATTTTGTTTTCATCTCGCTGTAGGGAATCACACAAGAAGTTTGTGACAGGGGTTTAGATACATCCTGTATATACAGCTTGTCCCAACGGTACACGTCCAAAATGAAAATCTGAGTAGAGAAACTCAATACCTATGAGAATCACCTCCATGTATGTTATCCGAAATGTTACTATTATGGAAATATTAACGATTTTGTGATTTTGTTAGTAACCTCTACCTTATTCCGTTAAAATGTGTGTTTTCGGCAATGTATGTCGTTTTGAGGAATTCCGTTAAATTATTTCTTTGGGCAACGTAGTATCAAGTTTCAGAAAATGGACGAATTGCAATTAAAATTTTTCGGCAATCAAGGTTAAAATAGGAAGTTCTGAGTTGTGAAGTTTCAGAAATCTTTAATGAAATTTTCCAAATCATTTATTATAATGACACTTCGAACACCTATTGTAACGGCATGTTTTTTAAATAACAAGTGGGGTTTCTTAACAACCCAGCTGTAGAAATCTTTGAGATGATTTAGCTGTTCTCAGAGGAAATATCAACTTTTACCATGAAACCCTGATTTTTACATTTAAGCTTGCATGCTTTCTTTTTTTTAAATTTATTACATGGACTCTTTTTTTCTGACTGTCTATTAAATGGAGATTTTTTAAAATACCTACCAGCACTAGAAGAAGAATCCGCCAAAAAACTGTGGACACACCGATTAATCGAGCGATGAGAAAAAAAACACAAATCCACAATAATCATTTTTGTGACTTGATTTATTTTGTTTAGATTCATCATCAAAGATTTCTGAAACTTCACGGAGTAAGATAAGGTTAAGACAAAATCACAAAATTGTTAAAATTTCCATAGTGGTAACATTTCGGAAACAACTATGGGGATGATTCTCATAGGTATTGAGATCCTCTACTCGGTGTTTCATTTTGGACGTGTACCGTTGGGACACTCTGTATATAATTTTTCTCAAAAATGCCTACACAATACTAAGAAACCGTAGCCAATTCAGCCTTTTCTTGGTCATATTCGTGTTCAGCATATTGAATTCATTAAGATATAACTATTTTCATCTCGGAAGCATGAACGTTTTGAAATTTTGTTGCCCAGTTTTATAAAGGTTCATTAAAAACAGCAATCAAGGTATTCGAAATTTTATTGCACATACACGAAGGATATATAATATAGATTTGTTTTACTTTGTTTTAGAAATGATCATGCTTAGTCTCGTTTTGAAACTTTGCATCTCTTGACTGTCAGGTCGAGTGTAATCGGTGCAATTTCGTATGTTATTTCATCGTTCAACTCTTCTTGTGTTCTTGGAAAACCTCTGACTACATTTGCTTTAAGATAATCCCTCAGAAAGAATTCGCAAGGGGCGAGATCGGGTGAACCAGCTGGCCACGCAATATAATCTCGTGACGGGATCAGACGCTCTTGGAACATTTCTGTTAGCCCTTTCATGAAAACTGCATATTTAGGAGTAAAAGTGAAAATCCGCTGATGATAATCATCTAGTTAATTACCTAATGAATCAGACTGTATGATTGCAGAGGTTTGTGATACTTCAAGAATACCCCATCTTAATAAGAAATCCCATGTTAATATCATCGTTGCTTTGTTAGGTTGAATTCTTGTGTAGAATCTAAATAAGTTTATTATTAATTAGAGTAAGAGTCAAATATTTTGGCGTGGATGATTTTCACGAAACTCAGGCTTTTTTCGAATATAAGAATTTTTGAAAGAACGGGAAGTATATGCAAGATTTAGGAGAGCTTGACTTAACGAGAGAAAAGGTGTCCATTATTCCGTATGCTGCATAAAGCGTCAAAATAGAGAAGGAATCGCATCAAAGTTCTCATTTCAAATTAGTCAAAATTAAACTTTAGGTTTCAGGATTCAACTTCCGAGAAGATCATAGATTTTTAAGACAACTTTTCTTTTTTAAGGGTTTCTGCTGTTTTCATGAAAGTTGCTTTTTGAGCAATTTTGTTGAAAAGACAGTTTTCACGGGGACAAAAAAGACAAAAGAAAAAATCTCAAGCTTTTTCCTTGCATTAAATTCATTTGCAAAATGTAAAAGCATTATTAATTCAAAGTGGCAGAGTAATGTAGGAGGGTAGGAGGAATGGCTACCAGCCATTAAATTAAATTTAAGGAAAATTTCTATCGTACCCGAACGATGTGGATGATTCCAGATCGTCGAAATTCTTTTTCTATTATCATTTATATTTACATGATCCTTAAAAGTTAGATTTGTTTGTATATGATGCTTAAGGAACTTAATTTAAACGTTTAATCAATATCTTTATAAAACAATTGCTGTGAATTTAATTTTTGTCAAATAAATAAGCAATTTTAATTCAGTACAGATACTCCGTTCTAAAAAATTATTTACATATGAACTGAATTATTTCCTTTTTATCTTTTTATAATATTTGTTCTTAAAAGTATTTTTGCAGCATCTTTAAAGTGTTTAACAAAGAATCTCACAAACAGTCAAGAATAAAATAGATGCCGACTGTAAACATTATCGTTTCAACAACAACGAATAAAATAAAAATTTCTCCAAGGATTTCTTCCTCTTTCGTGCAGTGGCAGGAGTGAACTTTCTTCAAAGGTTAAGGACCTTGTGTGTATTAAATCCAAATAAAGACCACAGGAGGGGGGATATAATATTCCTGTTAACGGATTTTTATTTCTTCAAACTATGTCGGTAGAAAACACCATCAAACACCCCAAATATTCATTAAGGAAGCTTTCAAATCGCGAAATCACTGGTTCAACTTTCTTTGTCACGATAAATGGGTTTCAAAAATTTAAGGCCGTCTCCTCAGTTCTTTAGGCACATTTTTATTTCTCCAAGGGAAAAATAAAACTAGGATTAAATTTTATTTTATTATTTTTTTTTCTCTATAGCAAAAATTTAATTTTGGTGCTCATAACAGTCCATCACAAACTGAAAAAACATATTTTAAAAATGTACAAAATGTCAAAAAATTAAGTATTTTTATAAATATATAATTATCCCAGGAATATATGCACTCAAAACATAATTAAGCAAAATTAAAGTCGTGTTTTTAACAGCTTTTATTTATCGGACAAACCCATTAACTTTTTTTACACATTTATTTGACTTGAAAAAAGGATGAATTACGAATTTTTAACATATATTTTCTCAATGTCAGTAGCTTGTATATTAATATAAATCCACAAGACAAAGCCTGATATGTGATTTATAAGTGTAACCGATGCCTTTTTACTGCTTCCATAATTCGTTTGGATCAATATACTTGGTTCGTTTTTAATTTTCTTGTATATTTTATGTTTGTTATTCTGCTGTCCCTTTCATTATTATTAGAAGTATTTTATTATTCTTGTTTTCCTTCACCTCTCGAAAAGAGAGAAACTACCGAACAGGTTTACCAATGAACAGGGAGAAAACGATGCTCTTCGCTAACGACGTTAGCGAATAGTAAACTTGGATTTGAAGTTTCTTCCCGTGCAGCCTTAACATTTGACTCCTCTATTAATCCTTTATTTTGCTACAGGTTTACCTCATTTATTATGCGGCAGCCATTTTCTGGCAAAACTTTATTCGTGTATTTGTAGGTAGTTTAAATCTCCCTTACCTATTACATTGGAAACAAATTTTCAGATGACGATTGATCTTTCGATTCGCAAAATTATAAGTACATGTCCTATAAAAAAAAATAGACTGTGTTCTCTTAGAAATTTTTGACACTTCATTTATTACACGGGTTTAAATACCAATTACAGTTCAACAGGAATTTGTTCCTTGCTTTAAAAAAATAACAATAACAACACTTTCTGTTATTGCATTCCTCGAGAATATTTCGTAGTTTTAAGGGGAGGGAGGGAAGATTTCAGTCTTATGTTCGAATTTCTACCAGATAGCATGAATACCATTATATAGTCTCGACATCTTAATTTCGAAGTTAAATGGGATAAATATTTTTCCAATTCTAGAAATATAGTTTTAGAAATTGTTTAAAATCTGCTGAATGGTAAACACGTTTCTTCCAAACAATCTGTATCATTATAGGGCAAAATTTTGAACATAAATAGATTTTGGTAAGAGCGGTGCCAGCGATAGGCATGGTCCCTGGTTTGAATCCAAGGTCGCGAAATTTTTCCTTCCCTTTTCAATTTGTTATATCGATATGTTTGAAGATTTTTCTTCAGTTGATTTATTATCTTATGTTTGAGATAAATAGATTTTACATAAAAATTATATAGATTAACTCCAAATGCTATGTTAAGTCAAAATTGCATTATCTTTTGACTAATTTCATCAGGATAGAAATAAAATGGAAACGTCCTAAGCGGGTGACTTTCAGTCTCGCTGATTTCATTGGTGTTTTTAGGGTGCGGACACCTTTGATCATTTAGTGATCAAAATTTCTGGTCTTTAACTGGAGATCTAGCTCAATAACACTGAATAAATTCGTGTAGCCCTTTACAAAAACAGACTCATTCAATGATAAGGTTGATTGATAATGATACTGAACTGGCTCTTTTCAGATTGCTTTGATATGTAGAGCATGACTTGTATATGTGATGACTAGTTCAACACTTAAGTTACTCACGGTGGTTGCATGGGTTAATCCTTCACTGCTTTTACTCATCTCTATTACCAGAGCTGTCACCGTTAGTAGAAAATTATATAAGAGAGCAACAGCATCCTTGAACTTCTGAACGTCGTTTGCCACGCGTTTTTTGACAACAAGCGGCGAAATCAAAGACAAAGACATCATTGGCACTTTAAAAAAATGCTACGAAAGGCAATTTGAATTCCTTTATCCCTATCAAGTAATGAAATAAAAGCATTTATTCTGCCGAATATATAAACTTGGATTCTGAATAATAACACAGTTTTTTTTTTATTTTGATTTGCAAATGAAACAGATAATCTAATTAATTAAGTTAGTTTTTTTTATTTTAAGATATTTTATTACGATTATTTTGGCATTAGGTTGAAATATTATATAATTTTTAAAATTGGTTTAAATTTAAAATAAATTTAGTCTCCTTATAATGGGGAAAAATCGTGAAATAATAAAAACAAAATTAAAATTAAAGTCACCAATCTTGAAAAAACTTGGAAGATGAAAGAAAACTCAAGGATGTAGTCTATTGAAGATGGTAGAAATAAAACCAGTCTATTGAGGATGTAGATGAAGTTCTTGTGTAGATGATGTTGATAGGGGAAGTTCTGGTTTTATTTCTACCATCTTCAATAGACTACATCCTTGAGTTTTCTTTCATCTCCCAAGTTTTTTCAAGATTGGTGACTTTAATTTTAATTTTGTTTTTATTATTTCACGATTTTTCCCCATTATAAGGAGACTAAATTTATTTTAAATTTAAACTAATTATTTAAACTCCTTAAATCAATAATTTAAAATTGGTTTTGTTTTTTATACTCATAAGCGTTTTTTGTAAGCCCATTTTTTAGTTTATAAATTTAAATACCATAATAAAAATTTAGGGGTGAAAATCATAAATTTTTTTAATCTACCTTCATTCTATGAGCAGCACTTGAAATTCCCAACAGCAACCCGTGCAAATTTTTCACAAAAGCTTCCAACGCATTTTCAATTACAACGTGTTAAGGCTAACGTATTCTCGATGGCGATTTCAGGCCACAATCGAGATTAATTATTAAAAAATTTGTTGTGGGCACCACATGACTTCCTTGTATGCCTATATAAATTACACTAGCAAAGGCACTCAGCGTTGTCCGGATAATTACAGTTGTAGGTAAATAGAACAAGCTCTAGAAGTTATATAATAACTCAAATTCGTTTTCAGTAATTCTACAATTTCCAGCTGTACACGAAGCTCCCTTTGTTCAGATGTTTCCAACGCCCGGATAACTTTGTCTTCTTTGACCAATAGTCATTCTTTCCTTCGGTGGCATTTCGATAAATATAAATTAACATGTATCCTTCGAAAGATTATTAAAGAGCACAGTACAGTATGCTGGTTGATTTGAAGAGTCGAGTTAATGTACTTGTATGCTTTGTCATCAGTTTTGTCGTAAACTGTCGCCCGAAACCGACTGCCGTCCTTATATACCCAACGCACTGGAAGAGGAAAGGGAAGCTGCCGTCGCGTCTAGAAGGTTCTACACTGTTCATGGGTTCCAAACACACAAACGTCTGAACATTTGTTAGCGAGCTGAAGGGAGACACGTGTGTGTATCTATTTGCCTCCTCGAGAGAGACTACTCTATCTACATCGTGCTATTTTACTAATTTCCTGCTCAGGTAACAGAACACTCTATCCTTGCATCAGCTTGAATATATTATTGCATAATCACTACAGCGTTGTCGTGGAAATATATGGCAACAATAACTTCGATGAAACAACTCTCTTGGGGCAGTGGATGTACATGATCTTTTGCGTCTGTGCGCTCTGCAATCTCAACAATCTGAGTAGGGTTATTCACTACTTGGTAATCTGTTGTTGCAATTGCACTCTGCTTTCGATGTCTTGAAGAAAAACTTGGCCATTCACCACTTTGTGTGGTCTAACAGTCTTCGTTTCTTCGGTTGACATGCTCAGCATTTGCTCAGTTGCAGCTGTGTGCTGGCGAAACCAATACGGCATGGACGACTTCCTCTGTCGCGTTTCCACTCTTATCTCTCCATTATCTCCATTTAGAGCTCATTTTTCAAGAAAATGTTAATTTTAAGAACTATCAATTCTAAGAAAAGTCCGAACAACATGAATTCTATGCATTGTTACAAATTGAACGTTATTTGCCTTGCATAACAATATATGGTCACGAGATATAATTGTTGGTCCGTGCATAGTGTTGGTGAATTGCGTGTTGATACCATTGTTGATACATATTGTTGGACAAACTTTGCCTTGCATTGTTGGTCATGTGATGCATCCTATTAATATGCCCTGCCATCCGAGGCCAACGAGAGACAGGCCAGGGGCGAGTTTTTGGACTTGAGATTGCGGTTTAGTAAGCATCGCTCATACGTCAAAATTGCGTAATATCAAAAACTTCCAATGGCAATTGCTCTGATCTTACGCAATTTTGACGTATGAGCGATGCTTACTAAACCGCAATCTCAAGTTCAAAAACTCCACCCAAGGCACTCAAAAGTCACCTAACCATCCAGGTCCGGGCAACAATCCATCCTTCATTGTTTCCATCTTGGATTTTAACAATCAGTACTTTTTCGTTTGTTGGAAACAATGAAGGATGGATTGTTACCCGGACCCGGATGATCAGGTGACTTTTGAGTGCCCTGGCCTGTCTCTCGTTGGCCTCACCTGCCATCATTATGACGTCACAAACTGCTGCACGCAAACAAAACTCCATAGACATGTTAGAAAATCTGTTGCGGACACCACAAATACACATTTTTGGCCCAGTCGATTTGTAAACTATAAAATTTCTTATTGCCTGTTTAGTATCATGAGATAAAATTACGTATTGAAACCTCATTTATCTAGGGAGATTAAACATTTACAAGATGGATTTATTTACTATACAAATTGAATTATTTGTCAGATCTTCAGAAAAATCCACTTATTTTTATTAAAATTATTCGTATTCAAACTTCTAATAACACTTACCGTTTAATCCCGTATAATATTATATTTCCTATTAAGAGCTTTATAAGTCCCAGCAATATACCGTATTTCTTTGAATAGACGCCGCGGGGTGTATTTCACTTTAACTATTTGGAGCATGGCGATTGAGGGCGGCATTAAATGGGAATTCATTGTGAATTCTAATTCATTCTTAAAATGTTGTATAAACACTCTGACTTTTCAATGTGTTTTAATCAGCCAAAACTCTAACCGCCATTATCCCATCACACGGGGGATACCATACCGACATTTTCTCCTTTTACACGAAAACCATAACAAATAGAAAGATTTCCTTACTTCATTCAAAGTGCACACCCCGAGCTATTATATTTCAAAAACGGTGTACTTGGAATATATACTTTTGACTTTATTGTGATCTTTTGGTGAGCGTTCTCACCTATATGTCAATTTATGGAATTTAAATAAAAACAGACTTTGATTCAAGTGAAGTTTTCACCGCAAACATGGTAGCACCCATGGTAGTGGCTCTTTTGCATTTGCATCAACGGACGCTAATTTACAAATTCTACCAGGCTTCAGTCCATATTGTTTTCGAATAAAACTTTTATCTCCAAACACGTGCATTACATCCCATGGACGGTGAAACCAGAAAGCATGGGCAATTCTACATTTTGGACCCTGTAGAAGAAACAAAAGAGAAGTTGATATGGCCAGAAAATGCAGGAAGCTCAGAAAACTTGATCCTGGAAATTGCTACTATCTTTCAGAAAATAAACAAGCTTGCAACGTCACACTATATGAGGTATGGAGTTGAGTTAAAGGAACATGCGCCTGAGCTACAATCAGAAACATTACAATAATAATAAAACTAGGGGGAAAAACCACTTTCTTGAAAGTGAAGAATGCAATTTATTTTAAAAGTACTCGGTTAATTTACTCGAGATTTTAATTGTATTCGAATACGTGAGTTTAACTGGCTATTTGGTATAATAAAATGAAGTTCCCCTATTTGTGTATATGGCGTGTATGAGCTTGTGTGCGTGTGTGCATACCACGGTCTGTAGATATTCATGGTCATCGAGCTTCGGCCATTTTCCATTGTTTCGAGAAGCTAAAGAAAACAGATCGCGCCAGGTGCCGCATAGATCGAATCAGGGCCGACCGTGACCTGCGATACAGGGTTTTCATTGAAACTGAAAATGAAAGTAAATTTTCTGTCTGTCGATAGGGCGGCGCTGCAGGCGTTTTTGGGCCGAATGTACATGCAGTGCCACTTTTCAATAGAGTTCCCGCCCTATTGGGAGCTAGAAACTTTAGCTTCATTTTAACAATGGAGCTCGATGACCATGAATATCTATAGACCGTGGTGCATACACAAGCGCGCGTGTCATTTACAAACAATATCACATGGTTAACAATGAACGATTCCCAACAAAGATCTATAAGCAGACAACATTCGATGAAAATTTACACTATCGTAACAATTACATTTTAATTATTATCTAATCTATACTCTATCCAACGAAAGTTTGAATGGGCGTGTCCAATTAAATTTCCAATTTCAATTTTAGACATTGGTAATTTTATCTTGCAACAATGCCCAAATAATTGAAAGCTGAAATTTAATTGGACACGCCCCTTCAAACTTTCGTTGGACAGAGTATAATGAAGAAAATTTCTGGCCCCAAAGTCCGTTACTTTCGGATTGATCGTTTGCACTGCTAATTTTGTGCGAATTTATTGTGCTATATAATGAGCATAGGTGAAGTTAGGTTAGGTTGATTCTTGACTTATTTGTGTGTGCAAACTTTACCATGAATTCTAAGGTTCGGATATTTGTTCGCCCTTCACTTACCATGCAGGAGTCAAGGGAAAAGTACCGCATTAATTACTCCTTGATCACCAGTAATATTTTTACTGCTGAAAAACGTTCTAAATGGAGAAAACACAATTTAACTTTTTCGTTAGTTAAATGTACAAAATTCATCATTGCATTTCACTGTTCTTAGTGTTTCATGTATGGCCAGGACATCACTGAGAGAGACAAGCGATCACTGTTAATATTCAACACTTGCAGGTTGTTTACAAATGATTGCAATGGACTTGGCGGTAAAAAATGTAGTAAAACCATCAGAGTCTGTGTTAGGGGGTGGCAACTGGAAAGACCGTCCCAAGCCTCGCATCATGTAAAGGCGCTTCTGATTGGCTAATTCCGCACTTCTTGTGCTACATTCACGTTCTGTCTTGTTCTACAGACCATAATCAGTGTTAACCGATCCTGTAGCTCTGCCCGGTCATAGTCGGCCTTAAAGGTCAAGTAACACGGAATTTTCACTTGTTGATTTTATGGTGTTATTAGATGCAGTTTGTCTTAATATATTTTATGCAATAATTCGTTTCCCTAAAATTAACGGTTAAATATGTGAAAATTAGATTTTAATGTCAATTTTCGAAGATTGCCGAATATCAGCTACAGCGGTCGACAGCTGGCGCTGCATGTAGCCTCAACGTCATGAATACTTCGCACCATGCCTATCATGCATAGTATAAGCAGGAATGGGTGAGGATATAAGTGTGTAATCTGATAAAAATAACAATTAAAATTACAGCTTAAAACCTTTTAGAATATTTATTTTTATTATTTGATCAAAAACTGCATACGAAAGAATTTTTTTTGGTATTCTTCTCAAAATTCTGCTCAATGAGAGCGAAATAGATGAAGTCAGCTGAGCCAGGGGTTTATGAAGAGCGGAGCTGAATAATTTATGTATCCTTTTTCTTCATTCTATTTGAATTGATTGTAGCGATATCGGAAATGAGCGTCTCTTTAAAAAAAAAAATTCCAAACACATAGAACCATACCATTTGACAACGGATAACCGGTTTTTATGTGCTACAGTTCGAAAATGCAGTATATCTAAGGACAGCTTCGAAGTCAAAGGAATAGAATTTTACCAAACTTTTTCATAAATTTGAAAATACTAATCACAATATTTGCAGAAGTTCGCATAAAAATGGAATTTGCAGTCAATAAATTCTATATTTTTAATTATGATATTCAGTCGTTTAAATGAAGCGCGCTTAAAAAGGCCTTCACTTAGGTTGATCGTACACCGCTAAAACACTCTTATCCAAACTAATTTCAAGTAAAGAAAAATAAAGTACACAAAAATTCGTATCACTTATCATACAGAAGTTTTAGATGTATGTGAATAAAACAAAATACACTGTAAACAATAATGGGCTTCATGTGTGCGTAAGAGTTGATGGCCGCTAGCAAGAAATCTGCCGATCGCAGAAATGGGCTCCAATGAAGTTCTGATAAAACATTTATAGTTTTGATATTAATTTTTGTCAATTTTAAATATATGATAGATTATTTTTTTCAGTATTTAAAATTTCAAATTATATCTTCAAATTTAGAATAAATAGATGGATAATATATTTGAGGCCTCAGTTTACTTAAATTATTTCGATTGTTTGCATGAAAGTGATGAGGGAAACGAGATATTGACTTCCAATTTTACACACATTTACGTTATACCGATAGTCCCAAAGTATTCATGACGTCAGTCCCGGAAAATTTACGGAGATTACCGAAGTAAAATGTTACGGCGCTCCCTTGCAAAAGTCCTCCTAAAATTAATAAAATAAAATAATAAATTAAGGAAATGGTTATTAATTTCTATATGACACCATAAAATCAATAAGTCAAAATCCATGTCACTTGACCTTTAACATAGCTTAACGCCACTGCTGATCACCAACCTGTTGAATGATGAAGTCTGCGCTATTTGCAGTTGTGGCATAAGTCAATTTTTAAATACGAGGAGATATCAGAAAGCAATGCCATTTATTTTTTAACGGAGGAAATATAGTCGCTGTGTAAAAGTTAAGGTTGCATAACAAGAATTGTTCCTGCGCACGCCCACTATGTGCTACCAGTCGTTTTACAAATGGCCTACAGCGAAAGAACAGCGAGCTGTTATATGGTGTTTTTTTTTTCGCAAAAGGTAAAAAACCCGCTGAAATTCACGGGGAAATGGTAGAGTTATGGTGCCGACCGTCTGGATATTCCATTGTGTGCAAATGGTGTAAAATGTTTCGGTAGGAAGAGTTAGCATTGCCGATAAACGGCATCCTAGACGGCCTGCGTCAGCTACAACACCAGCCATTATCGAGGACATTAACAACACAGTCAGAAAAAACCGTCGCATTTCCTTGAAAGAAGTGAGTGAAACGTTTCACATATCCTATGGATCTGCATGAGATATGGTGCATGAGAAGCTTGGATACCGCAAAGTCTGTTTGCATTGGATTCCAAAAAGTCCGATACTAGAACAAACCGGCAAGAGAATGGCGTACAGTTTGCAACTTCTGCAGCAGTACAACCAGAAGCAAAATGCGTTTCTCAATGGCATTGTCACAGGAGATGAGTTCTGCGCCTTGCAATTCACACCTGAGCCTAAAACTGCAACCATATCCACATTCTCCGATTCGCAAAACTTCAAAGTATCGCCTTCAGCTCGGAAGATTATGCTTACAGTATTTGGGATATGCAAGGCATCATACTCGCAGTATTCCTGCCTCGTGGGTCAACCGTCAATGCCGCTACCTATTGTGAAACGTTGGCTAAACTGCGGCTTGCTATTCGAGATAAGCGACCAGAAACAGGAAACGATGTTCGACTTCTTCATGACAACGCCTACCCGCATATGGCCAAGGTCATCAAAGCAAAACTGGTCCGTTTCGGTTGGGAGGTTCTGGATCATCCAGCCTACAGTCCGGACTTAGCGCTCTCGGACCACCACTTCTTTGGTCATGAAAAGATTTCTGGGTGTTCAGAGGTTTTAGACTAACGAGGAACACAAATCTGCCGTGCGCCATTGGCTGAATTCACAGCCGACGGAGTTCTTTGAGAGGGATATTCTGAAACTGGTGCAACTTGGGATAAATCGTCACGGTGCCTTTGTGGACAAGTAGACAAAGACGTGTAGTTTCACCTGCATTTATTTGTTTTGTAATTTTCTTTGAAAAAATAAATGGCGTTACTTTTTGACACCTCCTCTATATCTAGATGGATGCCCCCTGTCGCAGTTTCTACTGCAAAGAAACACTGGCCATATTGCACAAATAAATTTTGAATTTTTAAGTGGTGGGCAATTCGAACAAAACTTAAAGATTTAGTTCTCTTACATAACGAAACTTCTTCATTAAAAAAATGGCTGCAAGAAATTCATGAAACCAACGTAGTCATTTGTAAACTTCCCGTATTATTCAGTCTAGCTCCTATAAAACAAATGAATATTAGTGAATTTTATTATTTTTTCAGCGGTGCCCAAGAAAAACAATGAATCAATGTTTCATTGTAATCCAAATGAAGATTGGGAAACATCATCTAAAGCAATAAATGTTATTATTTAATATTCATCATCAGTAAAGGAATCTTACAATGATTTAATTCTATAAGCCGTGCGACCCGTAGCTGAAGAATTACTTTTTTTTTTACGGGTTCGCTGAACTTGGTAAAACCAAAGCAATTAGATTCGGAATGTTCTATTAGACAAAAAAATTAAATCCAACATTTTAAACTTATCCTTAATCAAACGGATAACTGTAATAATAACTGCAGTGCTGAGTCCAGAATTGCAGATGATATACCTATAGTAATTTAAATTTAATCAAAAATATACCTATAGAAATCAAAAATTTAAATTTAGCAAATAACAATAATAATTTCGAACTGTGGGAAACATTTTACTAGCGTTTCACAACAGGCTGTGACAGTTTAGAAATTTAATGCGGGAAAATTCTTCAATATAATGAAAATAATAAGAAAAATATGGTAATGTTTATAATACTAAAAACGCGCTTTTTTATGTATTTCTTTGAAAGGGAATTAGATTTTCAGAAGAATATAAATAATATAGAAAATTTTTGAACTCAAACATTTATTGTTTCATAGGAGATTGGATCAAGAACATATTTGAATTGACAATTTTGAAATTTCATATTTTTTCTTTAAATGAAAGATACTAAAAATATATTCTGAAATACGCAGAATAATTTATTTTAGGTAAATAGCGCACTTTTGGACCTGGAACACTCGGTGCCTCGCCGAATCTACGAATTTTAATTATCACAGAAAAAGGAGGAAAGGAAAAAAAAATTTCTTCCCCACTGCGTCTATTTTGTGAATGAAGGTGACTTGCATCCTTGGGTAATTTTCCGTGCAATGTTAATCAGGTGTCGCAGGTGTTTCGTCGCGCGACCATCAACAGCATCAGTTTGAGAAGAAGGTAATGTTTAATAATAAAAAAAAGAAAAGAGTAAAAGGATCCGGGAAGCATTTGTATTCGGCGCGTGACTTGTCTGCATTTATAAATTTCAGAGTCGCGGTTAACTTTTGAGACAGAAATTACAACGAAGCAGGCAGTGGTGCGAGAGGAGAAAAGTTGCTTTTTTTTCATTTATTTTTTAAGTCTGATGAAAGTACTTGAGAAAATTACTAAGAAGCTTTTATTATGATTAGTTAGAATTTAACTCGAAACAATTATTTTATGGTCTTCTCTTTATAGTTTAACAAAAACATTTAGAAATTTTAATAAAGGATGCCTTTATGCTGACAAATGTAAATCCCATGCATAAAATAGAAATTTAATGGCTTGAAATAATGTATAAAATTCTCTGAAAAAGACTATTTCTTAAAAGGCCATTTCTTATCTATAGTCTTTGAAAAGACTCTACAACGAGATAATATTTACTTAACTTCATTTATGTGGTGTGCCTAAATGAAAATGAGACTTTCACTGTAGCGCCGTTGTATCTAATCGAAGTTGGTAAATATGCTTGTCGATAGATGTAGCGTCATCCCGGCTCCCCAAGTCCCAAAATAGCTCACTCTGCCATGAAGGCCGGAAAAGTGATGCTCAGTTTCTTTTTCGACGAAGAAAGACCCATACTCCTTGACTGGTTAGAACGGGGTGAAACAGTTAACGCTGAACGGTACTGCAACACGTTTATCTAAAGCCAAAACGGTACTGCGGTATGTTGCTGAAGCCGAAACGGGTCATCGAAAATAAGCGCAGAGAGAAGCTCTCGAAATTGATAGCGCTGCTCCAGGACAACGCTTAAGCCTCTTGTGGCCAAGAAGACTCTTCACCTGCTGGAAACATTTCGATGGGAAGTCCTCAAACATCCTCCGTATCTCCCGACATCTCCCCATGTGACTCCCATATTTTCGGCCCCTTAAAAAATCACTGACAGGTCAGTGGTTCACCTGCTGAAAGGAAGTGCACAATCCCGTGGGAAAAGGATCCGTATGCAACCCAGGAGTTTCAACACTGAAGCCATCATTCGCTTCTTACGCTTGAGATCAGTGCATCATTCTCAAAGGCAATTATGTGTAGGCGTCATGTTACACGTTAATTGTACGTCAAATATTCTGTACTTAAAATATTCTGTAATTAAAATATTCGTCAGATATAACCGTAGTCTCTTTTTCATTTGGGCACACCTTATACTGTATATTCTATGAACATGCTATCAAATGTCGTTAGGTTCCGTCATCCAAAAGGGGTATGAGAAGAAATATTAGCATCTTCTGATGACAGCCACTATCCAAAAATTGCAAGGTAAATGGTCTTCGACTTGTGTATAGTGTCATGGCTAGTTGAAGGTTTCTCCATATCGCCGTTGAAACTCAGTTGCGTGGATATCATGAACAATTAGAAAAAAATGTTAAAAGTTAAAAAAAATTATACGTGATACTTAGAGATAATTAATTGCAATATTTTTTTCCAGTATTCACCTATATGATTGCTCTTAAGGTTAGAATACAGTATGTCTCAAACAGATCGTAGAGGACTGTAAACAGTATTTTGAGATAGCGAACCAGTGGTTGGAAATGCATCTCGTATTTCAAGCACCACAATATCTTGAGGATGTAATAAGAATGCGTGAGGGATGTTTTTGTAAGCTGCTTTCGTTTTCATAGAAAACAACTGTCTGCTGCGGCGTTCATAGAAATGCTGACAATTTAAACTTCATTTAATAAATGCAAAATTATCGTATCTCAACTGAAAAGTATTTACAGAAAGATAGATTTTAATACATGTAGTTATATTCTGCACTGTTTATAAATATGTGTATTTTTCTTTCCTAGGATTCACTTGTACACGTCGTTCCATGGCCAACTCCAAGCGCCACAGTGTCTCTCTCTTCTTTTGAACGACATCATGGAGTTCTTTCAAAACATCACGCTCCGCAATTGTTCATGAGCGAGGCTTGTTTCACCCGTGATGGTGTTTTCAACAGCTGCAATAATTATGTTTGGAGGCGACAATCCACATGCATATCTATACAGTCACCGGCAACGACTGTATCAATTTGTGGGTTGGAATTGTACAAGAATACAATATGACCTCCTGCTAGCCTGTTTAATGTGCTCCATTTCCATTCGCGATGTGCTCCATAGTTAACAAGAAGAGAAGAAAAGAAACCACTATTCCACATTTATGACTGTGTATATATCTTATTGTTCCATGGTTGTTAGACTCTATATCTTCTTGTCCGCGAGAAAATGTGGTTGCAACATGATGGTCCGCGAGGACCTGAATGACAGATTCCCTAATCATTGGATTGGAAAGAGAGGTTCGGTATTCTATGTTAGTATTTATTGCTGAAATGGCCCTTATGATATAAAATGACGCCCAAATCTGTCAAAAATATATATTTTTTTCCGGTAAAATTATAGTTACAGACCGAATTAAAATTCACTTTCAGGATAGTTCTCTAATATTCTCCTTGCTTTAAGGAATTTTCCTCCCTGCTTTGACAAAGGATAATCTCTATCCGAAACGTCAGCTTTTTATTTATTATTTATTTATTTATTTATTTATTTATTTAATATCTATTATTTATCTAATTATGCAAATTCTTATGAAAAGTTCTTTACTTCTTACTAGCAAGTAACGTCTGAATATGCACGTTTTCTATATCTCTTCGACAACTGAAAATTTTGACAAGTTACCTATCCGCCATTTTAAACGTTTTTTTTTAAAGTTGCCTGAAGCAAATTTTCAACTATGTAGGTTTAAAAGGGTTATAAGCTTTGAAATAAGCTATTTAAACCACAACCCTGTTAATAAGCTATTTACTGTGGCTGTTCTGTAAATTATCCGTATAAAGTCTTAAAAAATTATTTTTATATATTTAGCATATTTAGCAATTCTAATATAAATTTGCTTGATAACAAGCTAAAAAAGTTTGTTTTTCCCCTCTGCTAATTAAACTTAAAAAATTGCATTTTGTTTAATGTAGCCCGCCTTCAAAAAAACTTCTTAAATTTTTTCACGAATCCCCGAATGTTTACATAAGGATTTTTAACCACTTCCAAATATGTTTATTTTTGGAAGCTTGTCAACAGCATCATCAAAAAGAGAAGGAAAAAAACCGAATTTTTCAATTGCCAACTTTTTCTTTTGTTTATTTGTTTTCATGAAAAAACGACGTCCTCTTCTGATGTGAATGCTAAAATTTAAAACTTAATTCTTCCTAAAATATCAAACAGCAAATATCTGTCGTGAAAGTTAAGTTAAATTAAGGAATATAGCCATCAAAGTAACATAAAATTTGCTATCAAGAAATTCCTTTTGCTACCCGATTTTGGACCAAATTGCCTCTTTTGTATAATCACATGTAAGATTTAACAGTTTATCAATGCATTGAAATAATTGATTGATTGAAGGTCGATACTGAACCAATTTATACAGGGGTCAGACAAAACTCTTTATACAAGAAGAAAAACTTTTAGAACGACCTTTTGGTGTGTGATACAGCCTGCATTCTGCTAAGTTCATATGGCGTTAATTCTGATTCTTAATTCCAAATTATTTGAAATTTTGTTTAAGAAGGAAAACAAAGTATAATTAAGATTTTTACAGAGTTTACAATTTTTATCTCCCGAATCGAGATAACTGTCATCCTTGTTGCGAACTTGTTGATCCGGTAGCAGTTGTCAAGTGAATCGGAATGGTGCAATTAACGTTCCGTGAACATCATCGTTGAAAGGTTCGAAACGACTTCTCTATATGAATCCTTTAACAAAATTAACCGAGCTATAAACAGAAATTTATAGTTTAGCCGTCTCTAAATATTTTTACTAAACTGGCTGATTCAGAAATTGCTATCTTAAATAAACGAACTCTTAAACGTGTCGTGCTTTCTTAGTATAATCAAATACATGATAAGCAATAATCGGCATAATCACTTTGTAACAAGCTCACTTTAAATCGGCCTTTTGACATTTCTATTAAATGGATAATAATGTTATTATTAGCAAGCGACCTGACGACTTCAGTTCGTTTATACAATAATATTTACTATCTTTCATTACCTTTCATTCATCTTTCAATCAATGCTAAATTAAATTCTAAACAGAATAAAGTTGCATATAGCGAATATTGCAATAAACTCGTTGAAATGGGTCCATTAAAATTAACCCGTGAAAATTAAAAATAGTGAATAGTTTAAGGAAATAAATTTCAAAATCTATAACAAAACGGGAATGTTTTTAGCGTTCTTATTTATAAACGTCTACCAGAATTAACAGATAAAAGTGTTTGCCGCTTATTCGTCTTTTGTAGTAAATGCTAAAATCGGAAAAGATTAGATAATCCGTTTGAATGATTAGTGCAGGTCTTTTTAATGTTCACACGCTGTAATTTTATAGAGCTTGTAAATTTCCTGCACTTTATGACTGAAAAAACATTGCAACATGATTTGCCATAAATCTTCAAACCAGGCAACGCTTCTATCGAAAAACTTGATTTCTCGCCAAATAACGCGAGTTAGCATTTTAACTTTATTTTTCACCATATTCTTTTGCCATTTAATAATAATGTTTTCAAAGTTTAAATGCAATTATATACAATTCAGTATTATGAATAATAATCTTCATTACATCATAGAGGATTGTGATCACGAGGATAAAACATGTATACAAGATACGACAAAAATGTACTGCAAAGCTTCATCTTTTACACATTTATTAGTAAGTAAAATCATTTCGCTTTTCTTACATAATGAATGTGTACTTTATAAGACTGAATTCTAAATAATTGCGGTTAAACTTTGAAAATATTATTATTAAATGACGAAAGAATATGGCGGAAAAGCTCGTGTTAGCCTTGAAAGCGCAAACCCGTAAATCCACCAACAACGCTGAGGGATGGAACGACGAATATGATAATACTGAAGATGATGATGACGACGACTAATGAGGTAGTGATGATCCTATAAGGCCCGATGACAAAGTAAGATGCACGAAAGGTCTGAAGGTCGGATCAGAGGTTCCGTGTGGGTTACCAGAAACTGTACAGGTGGGACTAGGTAATAAAATTGAATTCAGCAGAATTGTTAAAATTTAAAAAAAAAAAAAAAAAAATTAAAAAATCAAGAGCTACTAGAAAATCAAAAAACTTGATGGTCTTTATTAGTTGTGCAAGTGAAAAATAAAATGGGTTATTAAAGACAATCATTAAAAAATACATAAAATAAATTTACGTTATTAACGACATTTCTTAAACTCTGTTTCGAAATTTGAAGGAAATATATTATTAACGCTTGAAATTTATTATTTATCTACCTTTAAAATTAATTTAAGTAGCACTTAATCTAGATGATAAAACTTGAGTTTTAATTTTCGTCGTGAATGAATTTACGAATGAAAATTTCTGTGATGCTTTCGATATGT
The DNA here is from genome assembly GCA_023313115.1 of Rhysida immarginata. NCBI lineage: Eukaryota > Metazoa > Arthropoda > Chilopoda > Scolopendromorpha > Scolopendridae > Rhysida > Rhysida immarginata. Next base: position 362,630 of record JAHWFO010039271.1, on the reverse strand, counting down.
AGTTCAAAAAGTTGTGTCCATATTTCCTTTTTAGGGAACTTTTTATTCATTATGTATGATAATTGTTCACGATGTAATTGAATGTATCCTTTATACGTGTTTCATCACTACAGGCTGTTTCTAAAGGTAGTTACCAAACCTTACACACAATTAGAGGACACCAAAACAAACAATTTTTACCATAGTATGGGGGGGTCGGAACCCTACCATTGTCCGGCTATGGCGAGAGTAGTGATGTATTGTGCAAATGAAAACGTAATATCAATCAGTTTATTGACACGTGAAAACAGCGTTTACAAAAGTTGCTCAAAGTGTCCACTAGCCATTTCGGTACATGCATTGCATCGTCGCAACATTCACCCCCGTATGTTACCAAAGAGTCCTGGCATTTCACGGACTTCTTCGCTGGCAATTGCAATGCGGGCAACCAGCTCTTCAATGGTAGTGAGAGGTGTGCGGTAGACGAGTGCCTTCATGTGACCCCACAAGAAGAAGTCAAGGGGAGTAAGATTCGGTGACCTGGGAAGTCATGCAACTGGTCCACCTCTACAAATCGCAGTTAGGGAGACGATAGGTGGAGTTTCACTATAAAATTGATCATGGAGAGATACACGTCAACTCGTGTTCATGATTGCAACTCTTGTTCATGATTGCAATTAATGATGTGTGAATATCCCTTTTATCAGGAATTTTAATGCATGCACATCTTTTTGTCATGTGCATTCATTATCATAATTTACCAGTATGATCACTTCCCTCCTCCATAGCCGGACAATGCTAGGTTCCGACCCCGCCCCCTCATGCGATGGTAAAACCTGTTTGTTTTGATGTCCCCTAATTGTGTGTAACGTTTGGTAACTACCTTAGAAACACCCTGTATATACCGATGCGAAACAAATGCATGCATTCCTTGGCTGTACCAGCTCTTTTCCTGACTGCATGAATCACGCCTCCGTCCGTCATCTCCAAAGCATGTCTTGCATAGACATCTTCAAACTTTAAGATGAGCATCAGAAGACGCCACATCAGAAGATGATGATGGAAGAATAACATCAGAAGAAGATCGAGACTATAGAGAGATGGAAGAGCATAGTCTGACCATGTATGATGTTTTCTCCGGGGTTTGTAATCGCACTTCCATTTTTGACTGTAATCTGTGTAACCAATTGTCGACTTCTCTGGACTAGTATCTGTGACAATACATTCCGAAGGCGGCCTAACGCGTTTTCATCTCTCCTCTTCCTGAGCCAATGATCAACGCTGACTATTGACTGCACAACTTCCAAAAGAATCACACGAAAGTTGCGAATGTTCTATACGAAAAGTAGTAAAGATGTTCAGCAATACTTTCATCATGGCAAATTTCCCCTTTAATAAAGAAATTTAGTCACGCTATGTTAAATGGAAATTCGGTTCTTTATTTTTATTTTTTATTTTTTGTTTATTACAGAGTCCGCCAAAATCTATATACACGCAAACTTTAACAGATGCCATCTGTGATCTTTTTTACGAATTGCATCGATTTATGGACTTTATCGAAATGATTTTTAACTAAAACGGGTTTAGTAAAAATTGTTACTACGGATAAGCCTATTCTAAAAGTAAGAAAAATAAAGAACCGTGAAACAATAAGGAAGCCTATTCTATTTAAATAAACTGAAACAATGAGGCTTTTTAACCCTTTCTTGTTGATTACAGCTTGGCGGAAGCAGCCTTTTCTATAAATGAGCAATTTCAATTCAGATCAGGTTCTCCAATCATGTCTAACCAACTTACGTAACAAGATGCCTAATTAGTTAAAGTGAAATGTTCTATGTTTACTTAGTCGAAAAATAAGTGCTTTAAATTTCAATGGGGTTTACGTTAAAGTTTTTCTCTTCTCAAATGCTTTCACCTTAACACCCGTCAAATAACTGTCTTCTTAAATACACATGTTGAGTTTAATAGGTAATCGTGTTGACAAGGCAACGTTCTGCTTAATATTAAATGACCTCTGAAAGTTCAGGAAATCCCCGAAAACCATTGGCAAAACCAGAATCGGTGGTAGAAGTGAGTTCAGGTTGGTAATGTGGCTCTCACAAACGAAGCATGAAAGAAGAACGAAAGGGAAGTTTTTATAGATTAGTAACGCCTAATAATCCATTCAAAACTTGTTTCATCTTAAACAGTACTTTATAACTAGGATAATAATATTAATAACGCATCGTAATTAATATTTGTCTTAATTGATTATCAATGAAAAGGCTCGATTGTATATATTTTAATTAAAAATGTTTAATTTAATATGGAAACTTTTACTTACTTTCATTACTTTCAATTACATAACAATGAATTAGATCATGCCGAGAGAGAAGTGGATGAACTTCACTGACAAGATAAATGGGTTCTACAGATGACATACTTTCGAGAAATTAGAGGTAGGCTCTTATAAATGTAGCAATTTATCTTCCGAAATAACTACTGATAAGGTGACGCTATGGACGACTTGTCATTAATGAAGCCTGACTTCTATATTATTTTTATTTATTTGCAATAAAACTTGATGTACAGTATGTGGATAGGATACGGAGAGTAAAGAAAACAGGATTATTCTAAGGCGTGTCCCATGTGGATAGGATACGGAGAGTAAAGAAAACAGGATTATTCTAAGGCGTGTCCCGTAAGTATAGGACCACTCATATTTTCCCTTGTCTGCAAGAAACAAAATAAAATAATTAAATTATTGTCACTGTATCAGATTCTCACAACTATTATTTATTGTTTCCGAAGAAAATAATGAAAAGCAAACAACAACAAAAATAAGAATTTATAAAAATATAAATTAAGCTGTCCCATAATTATAAGACCAGCATAAGTTAATGCCCAATAAATCCTCCCTTTTTCAATAATTTTGAAAATTCGGTTTGGCATAGTTGTGACCAGGTTTTGCAGACAATCTGAGTTAATTTCTTCCCAGGCATTCAACACAGCATACTTTAATTCTTCTGTATTGCGGTACTGTTTACCACCTGCGTAAACAGATCTGTCTAAAGCTCCCATACATTTTCCACTGGACTGATATCTGGAGATTGGGCAGGCCAGTACATAACTTGCACACCATTTGGTAAAAACCTCTCATATGTGCTGTTTGCACGGTGAACTGGGGCATTATCTTTCTGGAAAATCCATCTGGTTCCTTCAGTCTTCTCCCCAAACGGTAAAAGATGAATATCAAGCAGATCTTGATAATCTGAAGCCATCATTCTTCCACTAACAATTACTAAATTGGTTTTACCGTTCCATCTGAAGCCAATCCGGACCATAAGTGATCCTCCTCCCTGTTGCCGTGTGGAATACATTTCTTCTGACCTCGTGATGTCATGCCAGTAATATTGCCAGCCGTTTGGCCCATCTAAATTGAATTTTTTCTCTTCAGAGAAAACAACTCTCTTCCAATCTTCTGTCTAGGATATCACTGACTGGGCAAAGGCTAACAGTTTCTGCTTGTGGTGCAGTTGGAGTGCAGATTGCTGTTTTCTTTTCCTGTACACAAGAGATGATGCCTGCTTCACAATCCGTTGCACAGTTGATTTTTTTACTGGAACATCTTCAGAATTGGCCACCGCACGTAAAGATGTTATGGGGTCTTTCATTATTTTAATAATTGCCCTTTTTGTTGATTAATCGTCTTCTGAGGTCTTCCAGATCTCTTTTTGTGGCCATAATGAGCACCAGCTTTCAAATAATTAAGTACAGTGACCGACCTATAGCTTTTCCTATACCTCGTGCACTCACTCCAGAAGCTTTCAAAGCATCTATTTGACCCCTTTCATAATCTGACAAGGTGGTGTTACAAGGCACTGTGTTTAAGTTGCTTGTTTACAGCACTGAACTCGAAAACAACTGGAATGCCGAAAGCTACCACATGCTAGCATATTGCCGTGAAGCCGGGCAGCGCCATATTGCTGGTCCCATCTCTACTCAGGTTATCATAGGAATCTTGCGAAATGGGACAGTTAAACATTTGTTTTGGCGGTAAATTTAATACAAACGATTTTTACAAGGCGTTTTGGACTTTTAATATTAGATATATACATTAATATATATAAACTTGACAATAAACATTCTGTATACTTTCAGTCTTTCTTAAATGGTTAGGTTATCTTTCATGATTTAGCTATAAATAATTCGATCTCACAACACTTTCTATATGCAGTTATTTAACTATGAAAAGTCTTCCCAAATCCTTTTTTCTTATTTTGGCAGTAAAGTGCACTGCAAGTGGGCATGATTCTAAACCTTAAAATATCCAAGATAAGTTATTTTGTTATATTTATAAGTTATTTAATAATGTGTAAAAATGTTATCAACAACAGTCGGCTAAAAGGAGCGATCTAAATCGATCATTTAGCATCATACAAAACCACTAAAATCGTTAAGAAAACAATTATTTTAAGGTTCAAAGCCTAAAAAGCTTAAACAAATCAAAATTACAGTTTTAAGTAACTTGTTCGATTAAAAATGTCATTTCCTCAAAATTTGCTTTGAAACAGACGAATCACATTTCTGCATGCTCTAGCAAAGGACCAGCAAGATGGCGCCAGCCCCTCCTATCTGACTTCACGTTGTTGTATAGCTATCGGCATTCTAGTTGTTTTAGAGTTGAGTCGTTTACAGCCACTTGAAAGTTTTTGTGGAGGCAACCGTATTAGATAATCACCAGTGTCATCTATTGACTAACTAATCACTGCTTTGTTATTTTTTCTGCTCGAAGAACTGTATTAAGTGATGCTGGTCCTATACTTATGGGACAGCTTAATTTTTATTTTTATAAATTCTTATTCTTGTTGTTGTTTGTTTTTTATTATTTTCTTTGGAAACAATAAATAATAGTTGTGAGAATCTGATACAGTGACAATGATTTAATTATTTTACTTTATTTCTTGAAGACAAGCCAAAATATGGGTGGTCCTATACTTATGGGACACGCCTTATAGTAACATAATATCACACACCCCACTCCTCCGAAAACTCAGACTTCCTCAAATACGAAATGAGTCTTTGTGAGTAAATCACTTTTCTTCATCGAGCCAAGATATATGTAAATCTTGTTAAGTAAGTATTTAACATAAATTAATATAATGAATACAATTTTGTGAAATAAAAGATATGAAAAAAAAGATGGTAATCCTTAATGTATAATCGTACGTATGATGCATGTTGCATTGAAATGAAACAGATAAAAGGGGTATATAATGTAACAGAATAGTAAATAAAGTCGATACGCGTTCCGGTTATAAAACCATCTTCAGTCGAATGAAACCCTTTTATCTTTTTTTACCATTCAGTCGAATAAAACCCTTAAAAAGATAAAAACCCTTTTATCTTGTTTATTGTAAATAACCCTCTTTGCATAATGCTAAATTTGTGATATTAAAAAAAAATGTCATTTATTAGGACTATTTTTGAAACCCCTTTCTAAAATCGCCCTAACCTAACGGTAACTTAGGCTTTTGTTGACGGCACATCTTGTTGATTAATGGATCGATAGGTAATTAATATCTTTTTCATAATTTTGTTACTTTCGTTGACTCCACTCTACTAAAAAGTAAGAAAGAAACTTACTCTTTATTTCTTACTCTGACATTACACTTTGTGTAACATTCAGAAAGGATGGACGTATTCAATTTAAATGTTCAGTTAGAGGCGGCGCGAAGCGGTAAGCAATGTAAGCGTCGGAAGGGGGTGCATTGTAGGATGGGGTGCCAACCAAAGTTGAAAGGGCGCATTAGAGATTTGCATAGTTTGCATAGGGGCGCCAAAGAAGTTAGCGCCGTCTCTGTGTCCAATTTCCGTTGTTTGACATTATTTTAATTTTTTAACATTGTACAATAACTGAACGTGCCAACCCTTGCTTTTGTCGGGCAGAGTATAGTAATAAGAACAACTGGACAGATAATTTAATTACATGTAGGTTGAATCAGTTCAATTGCCGTTGTCTCTTAAATAAAATGATGCTCGGTTCAACTTGAAATGCGCGCTTCGGCAAGTATCGATCAAATAACTGCATAAAAGAAATATTTATACCTTGTGTTCTAATGTAGAGGATGGTAAATATCCCATACGCAACAGGTAATATTCAAATAAAAATTCAAAAAATGCAAGTCCGCTGCCTGCAAGTTTCAGCATAATTTGAACTTTTATTTGAATATTACCTGTTGTGTAAAGAATATTTTCCATCCTCTGCATAAAATTAAATTTGCGAAATTGATGTTTAACTATTAGTTTACGGTTAGCGAAAAAAAACAAAAATGCCTTTCATTTCGACAAAGACTTGTTGACGCTATTTTAAAATCTAAAGGAAATTTGTTTACTGTGTCTCTTTTACGGGCTATTTACTGAAAGAATTCTTTAAATATACCGTGTGGTCAGAATTGTCTATTACACGAAGAAAGATTTATCCAGACGCTTAAGTAGCAAGAACAGAGCCCAATTCTTGAAATATACTGAAATAGGTCATTTATTTGGTAAAGGAATGATTTTTACTTAAGTATTGAAAATTGTTACAATAAGAGAAGTGGTAATTATCTTAGGGACATTAATCATCACGTTGCACATTGATAGGAAAAACAGGTTCGTTGCTACTTTTATAACGAACCATAAGATTTGGTTGTAAATAAAAAATTTCGTGCAATATCCTGTTAAACTTGAAAACCCAACCTTAACCCTAACAAAAAAATAATTATCATATGAAGAAAGCAAACTGATAAAGAATTTTAATTAAGTGTTTTATTATAAAGTCTATTTACGGACAATGTCAATTATTTCATCAGGGGAAAAGAGTTCTAGGTCACTGTGATTTAGCTTAAGTTATAAAATTTTCCCAAGCGACCTTTCGTTTCTTCTTCTTCTCCTTTTTCCTTCAGGTCTCACAGAGTTTCCCCGTCAGATGTTGTCCTTGCCACGTTTTATTTTAATTTTCTCGTTTATATGACGGTTGGTATATAAGGCAGGTGAGAGGTTCATGTTGCTGAGAAAGAGCGACAGAACCTCCGTGAAGATTAACGACTGTCACGCAAAACACTTAGGATAGACGCATCTGTTGCCCTGACGGTTAACACTTGATTCTGACTTGGCGTGCTCACTTTCATTTGCATAAGATTTACAGAGATATTAATTTGGAGTAAAGAAGACAAGGATTGTTTTTCCTTATTCACATAATCTACATGACGTAATTCAAATTTCAGTCGTGATATTCGAAAATGTGATTGCAAAACTTTAGTGTAGCTTATAAATTTTAGAAATGGTTTAATATAGGTTTAATAAAATTGTGAGGTCATAGAGACCGATATTCTGACATTAAACACATTTATTTGATTAGTCATTTGCAAATTAAGTCTTAGGTATAGAACAGTCAGTTAAAAAGCTTCGAGTTTTAAGATTTGGATCTATTTCAAGATAACCTTCTATTGACATAACTATTTTCGGTATATTTTATATATTAGTGATTTGGTTTAAACCTGAAAGGCTTATATGACACTCGTTAAACATTTTTTAGCATTCTCTCTTTTTGCAATGTATAGTAATTACCTTAAAAGTTAAAAGTTCTCGTTAAACCAATTCATCCTGAAGAATGTTTATTGATATTCGTAAAAATTGGTACAAGCAACTCACACAAATTAAAATACCTGTTATTAGGAGCTTAAGCATAAAAGCTACTTATAAGAATGCGCCCTTGGTCTGTACGTTTATCCGGCCGTCCGCCGTTTGCACGATAACTTGAAAACGAATTAACTTATTCAAATTCTGTTTTAAGAAATATGACCATCAAAGTCTTAGCTCGGCCGTATCAACTTTTCAGAATTTTTCGTGGACCCTTTCAAGTCGAATTCACGTGCTAAAACAGTGAGTGTAAAGAATACAAAGATACTGGCATGACATATAACAATCGATTTATCAAGAAGGAATACATTGTTACTTTCTGTTCATCTTTTAAGCATTACTGGCATCGGCGCGCGCACGTGAAATCGCTTTGTCGACGCACGATCGCTCAAGTGCGAAAGAATGGAGCTACTTATTGGTTTTATAATGTATTAACTGTGTGCCCCTTCATAATTTCTAGAGTTTTTGAGGTAGAAGGTTGAAATTCGGAAGGTAACTTCCTATGGGCATGTCCATATTTACTATTTAGTTTGGTTATGATTGGTGCACTGGGGTCGGAATTACGGGGGTGGGATTCAGAGAGGACAACATATCTATATGCTATTTAGGTGCGTAAAGGCGTGAAATTCAGTATCCAGATTCCTCTAGGCAAAATCTACATTACTATGAAGTTTAGGCCCAGGTGTTCCATTGGGGTCGGATTTGCGGCGGTGGTAGTCACGTGGTCTTTAGAACTATGCCAACATATGGCTTGTGATATATCATACGTTCGGAAATGATGAGAAAGGAAAGAAAATACGAGCTTTTTTACATTTTCTACATATTACGTTCGAGAAAATTAATTTTTGATTAAAAAATTTGGGGAAGGTGAAAAGTTTAGATAGAGGGGTAAAAATAGATGACTTCAGGATCTGCTACTTGCCTTACCCTACTCGGGGGAAGGGGGGGGGTTAATTTTTTTAATAAATGTACTTCACTGCTAAAGCTCCTCCTTGGAATGTTTACAAGATTTTACTAATAACGATTTTTTTAATGTGCTTGTGTTTCCAAGACAGTAAAAGTTGTGTATATCTTCGTTTATTACGAAAAACAATTTGCAAAATGATAACTTGTTGTTAATTAGATTCAATACAATTTCTTTTACATTTTTAAAGTTTTCATATCTTAGTATAAAAAGAGCCACCTCTAATAAGTCTGTAAAACCGGTTTTCATTTCAATGATTTTGTATATATTAAGTATAATTATAGGTCTTCTCTTGAAAGGACAACTAACTATATGGTCATATACAACTTTATTTAAATCGAAAGCCTAACCTATTAATAACATCGTAGAATAATTAAAAAAAATTAATTCGATTCTAAATGTGTGAAAAAACGAAAATAATGAACACAATTTGAAATCGGGAGGCATCCATACTCTATTGCATGAACTTGGCTATATCTCAAATTTAACAATATAATTTAACGTTCGTACGACGTAACAAAACTGTCATCTACAGTTTTGTTACGTTGTACGATCGTTAAACTATACTGTTTTGTTTGATATGTAGCCAAATTCATACAATAGAGGGGACTAAAAGCGCTTCTTCTATTAAAGCACTGTATAAATGTCACAACTTTTAATTAATAATAATTAAAATTCCTACAGCAGAGTTGATGAAGTTGTATGACAGGAAAGATGACGGAAGACAAGCGGATAATTCAAGAATTTTATTCAACACAATGCTTTGTGGGAATAACATTCAGAGATTAATGTATAAAATAAAAGTTTTGCCATAATAAATTTCCTTCTTTGAATTAATAATTAATTGGCGTGAATTAATTTAAATAAATTGCTTCTGCTAAATCCAGTATAATACTGAGTTCCATCAGTTAATATTATATAACGGTCAAATAGAAATGAAAGACCTTTACAATAATTAAATTTCAGTTTGCGAGTCGGGGTCTTCTTCCAGCTGCCGTTTCGATGGCGACCGCTTAAAACACACGGAACTGGAAATCGTTGAAGGTTGTAGCCCTCGGAAGTAGGCTGTGCGGTCGAAATTCAAAACGCTCAGTGCGAAGGAGGAGTGACAATATCAGGCAAGCGTTTGACACAATAACGGCGACCTATGATGGATTGACGATCCGAAGGAGGGCACTGGAAATCATGAAAGTACAGGCATTAAATTTATGTCAATCCGTCTAGCTTATAATCTAATCTAAGATTCTGGTATGAACAGTCAATAATTGAAATGATGCTACCAAACGCCGACACGCTGCCTACCAAGCGCGGTAGGCCGAATGAGGCCTCATCGACGCTACCGGCTAAATGCGTAAAGGTGCAGGGACGACGCTGGCCTGGAGAATCCTCCGGAATCGTGGGTATATTAATTGGCTCGGTGGGCGGAACTTTTTTTTCGTCCAGGGTCAGGAGAGCGAAAGCCTCGGCAAGTTCGCTGTCCACTATCGATGCACTCTCCAATGGCGGGTCGATAGAAGGGAACATAGAGGGATAGTGCCTCTATGTTCAGTGCCTGTCAGTTCATGAGAGGGATAGTTATTACGAGGAATGTTAATATCTGGTATTAAGCATTCAAGGATAGTTCTTTCATATTTCTTATCATTAGACTTAGACACTAATGATAAGATTACTGGCCTGAGCATGCGGGGAAATTGAGTCACACAATTGTCCACGAGTCCGTTCCACGTTCTTGGTTATGTCGCGCAGCTCGCATTCATGGCGGCGAGGAATCCTTCGCTGATAACGGCTTCTCGGCACTACTCTTCGTCTTGCTTCAGTATTTTTGGACGTGTAGAATACATGAGTTGCTCGTTGATTCGAACTACGTTAACCTCGGGGGATGACATTTTTTTCCTGCGTCAGCTCGCTAGCATAACGGGAGGGACGACCGCTGCTATCGAAGCTTCTAGAAAAAACTCCACACTCCTTGTGCCTGACCGAGCTCTTTAATTTCCCGCTTGTACCAGCACGATCCTTCTGTTCTCTTTCTCTCCATTCCGAACCCGATCTTTCTTTTCCGTCTTGACGTCTCTCTTTTAATTCCTCTGTCTCGACGTCTGCCTTCCTTTCCCCCGCCGTTCGACCAATCCTTCGCTTTTCCTCTCGGCTTCTCCTCGGGATCGTCGACTCTTCTCGGCGGGGTCCGGATGCTTGTTCTCTTACTGTTTTCTTTTCTTCTTTTTTCCCCGTCTCCTTCGTTTTCTCTTTCAACTCGATAAAACGGGGTGACATGTTCCCACTGCCGAATCCGCGACGATCATATTTTTGCATCGTTCGCGGCCTTTTTCTTCCTTCCAACTTCTTTCCTTTGGCTGGCCGCTCTTTTTCCTTAACCGATGCCTTCTCTTCCTTTGATTGCTCCTATACATAATAAAAAGATACATCATTCTTATTATTTATCTGCTTTAGCCGCCTTTTCTTAATGTTTTCCTGCAACTTTAATACATTTTTTCTCCACAAGTCTCCTTGTGAACAACTATTTTTATTTTTTCAGTTAATCTTCTTTTATTCATACCATTTTCGTTATTCCTAATGTATTCGTCCTTATCCTTTTGCTTTCTTCTTTCTTTAAAAACCTCCTTCGATGAGAAAAGGCTTATATTACCATCTCTTCTCTCTATCTCTTTACGGTTTTCTCTCTGATTATTTCTATATTTTCTATACCTTTTTCCATAAAATATTAGCGTTTCATATTTTCGATTTACTTCTTTATTCTCACTCCTACTTTGTCTCGAAGTTACCTGTAAACTTTGCCTTTCTTCTTGCTTCCTTTCAAGCACTCCATTCCGCTCTTCCTTTTCTCTTTTTGTAAACGCAGCGGTCTTCCTTGAAGTTTTTTTGAAGCTTAGGCTACTGTCTACTCTTCTTTCGTTGTAATTTTCTAAATTATTTAATTTCTCCTCTAATATTGTGAGTCTGCCAAGAAATTGTTTTAACAGCCCTTCTTTCCTGTCGCTGTCTTCTACTTGACTCCTTTTACTAATTTTAATCTGCGTCTTAAACTTTTTTCTCTTTCTAACTCTCTTCCAAATTCTACTTTAACTGAGATTCTCTACTTCTGATTCTTCTGCCGAAGCCTCTTGCGAATTTCCATCTTCCTCCCTGATAAATCCTCCTTTATTCGGAGTCCATGACGCCGGCCTCTTTCTACCTTGATACTGCCTTTCATCTATTTGCACTGTTGTTACTTCTGTTTCACCTTTAGCAGATTTACCATCTTCTATATTTCCGTAGAAATTTTGCTGTTTAAGCTTCTGAAGGCCATCTTCTTTCAGTTGAAATTCGCTGTTACTAATTTCCTTCTCTCATTGCATCCTATCCTCTTCCTCTACTCCACGTGCTAATTTTCTTTCGCACGAAACTTCATCCTTCGTCATAAAAGTATTTTCTCTACTATTTCCAAAACTTGTACTTGCTAAGGACTTTACTATTTTCATTTCTTTAAAACTACCTTCTTCCTTCTCTTGGGTAATTTTAAATTTCTTCAGCTCTGTCCCTTGATTGCTTATTAACTTATTCCTATCCGCATTGTTGGCTACCGTCTTTTCTACTTCCTTTATTTTCTTTCTGCAAGCCTTTTTCTGATAGCTTTCCCGGAATTTCGGACTATTCGCAATCTCGGCATTACTGGCCTCTCCTACAAGCACTTGATTCTTCTTAAACAATACCGTTTTAATTTCTTTTACCAACGTCATATTTTGAGCCCCTTGGAATACCAATTCATTAGCGTTCTCAATCATTTTTAACATCCTAATTTCTTCGCCTTCTTGTCTGTCCCATCAAACTAATGCTTCATTTTTCCTTTGGGCTACTAATTTCGTTATCTCATCTATCTTACATGAAAAGTGTTCATTTTTAACTTGCCGCATGGGTATGGATTGCACAGTTTCCAACAAACAATTTCGTAATGTGATCTTATCCATAAAACCCGTCGCGTGAGCTACGGACAACGTCACTGATATTTTATAGGCGGATTTTAATTTGCTATTCTTAATTATATCTTTAAATTGTCGGATTTCTTCCATTAATTCCTCGCGGGCAGCTTCGATTAAATTTGCTTCTTCCTTCGCATTATTAATTTCATAACTATCTTGATCATTTACATTGTTAGAATCTTTCTCCAAAGTTTTCTTATTCTGCCATAAGTCTTTTCCTTTGAAGGCTTCGTCGTCCCCTTCGATTACTTTGGCTTCTTCTAAACTTAGTGATCCACATACTACTTCTTGATAAAGAGAATTTTCTTCCTTATTACTTTCTCTAAGTTTAAATTCTTCTCTATCTGCCCCCTTCTGATTCGAATCAACTTTTCCTTCTATTTTATGCCGCCTCTTTCGCTTAACTTGCTCGTGTTCTGCTAATTCCTGCTTTATACTAGCTTCTTTCACAATTGATATCCCATTAATTCTAAATTTAGATTATCCTTAGCCACCACCTTTATCGAAACTTTATTATCTTCCTTACACCCATTTTCTACTTTACTACTTGCTAATTGCCTCTCCGCCCGTCTCATTACTTCTTTTAACTTCATTTCCCCCCCCCCCCCCCCACTTTATTTGTACTCGAATGTCTTTCACTAGCTACAAAAATTCCTCCTTCCAATTCTTAACGGAGTTAATTAACTGCATATATCCCCTATTATAGTCCTTTATATTTTTAATACTCTGTCTCTTTAAAGTGCTCTTTTCTTAACCAACTTTTTAAGTCCTCTTCTTCCATTCTTATTAACTATTATGCTCACCTCCTGTAGCTTTCAAATGCTTCTTCTTAATGACTTGTACCGTCAAACACTGTCCTCCTTGCTTCTTATCCTTCTTTACCAGCTCCGCCTCGCTCCTTGATTCGACGAGAATCCTACAATGGCTTGACGGACTACTAAAGGAGACGTAGCTCTGGACTTTCCTGACGTGATGCGCAGAGTCGAGAATAATTATTAATAAAACGACAATTTTAAATTGAAGTGAACTTTTCTTAGTGCTAAAAAAATAACCAATGTCCGTCATCAAGTAGTTGCTTAATTACTGGATTAGGCCGGTGGAAGTGAATTATTTTTTCACAATGCTGGGTTTTTGAGGCCGTGGTGCTCACCGTTTCTGCCACCAAGCTCCACCTCCCTCCTGTCACAACTTTTAATTAATAATAATTAAAATTCCCACAGCAGAGTTGATGAAGTTGTATGACAGGAAAGAGGACGGAAGACAAGCGGATAATTCAAGAATTTTATTCAACACAATGCTTTGTGGGAATAACATTCAGAGATTAATGTATAAAATAAAAGTTCTGCCATAATTAATTTCCTTCTTTGAATTAATAATTAATTGGCGTGAATTAATTTAAATAAATTGCTTCTACTAAATCCAGTATAATACTGAGTTCCATCAGTTAATATTATATAACGGTCAAATAGAAATGAAAGACCGTTACAATAATTAAATTTCAGTTCGCGAGTCGGGGTCTTCTTCCAGCTGCCGTTTCGATGGCGACTGCTTAAAACACACAGAACTGGAAATCATTGAAGGTTGTAGCCCTCGGAAGTAGGCTGTGCGGTCAAAGTTCAAAACGCTCAGTGCAAAGGAGGAGTGACGATATGAGGCAACCGTTTGACACGATAACGGCGACCTATGAAGGTTTGACGATCCGAAGGAGGGCACTGGAAAACATGAAAGTACAGGCATTGTAATTATGTCAATCAGTCTAGCTTATAATCTAATCTAAGATTCTGGTATGGACAGTCAATAATTGAAATGATGCTACCAAACGCCGACACGTTGCCTACCAAGTGCGATAGGCCGAATGAGGCCTCATCGACGATACCGGCTAAATGCGTAAAGGTGCAGGGATGACGCTGGCCTGGAGAATCCTCCGGAATCGTAGGAATATTAATTGGCTCGGTGGGCGGAACTTCTTTTTTTCTCCAGGGTCAGGAGAGTGAAAGCCTCGGCGAGTTCGCTGTCCACTATCGATGCACTCTCCAATGGCGGGTCGATAGAAGGGAACATAGAATTAGTGCCTGTCAGTTCATGACAGGGATAGTTATTACGAGGAATGTTAATATCTGGTATTAAGCATTCAAAGGTAGTTCTTTCACATTTCTTATCATTAGACTTAGACACCGAATTACTGGCCTGAGCATGCGGGGAAATTGAGTCACACAATTGTCCACGAGTCCGTTCCTCGTTCTTGGTTATGTCGCGTAGCTCGCATTCACGGCGGCGAGGAATCCTTCACTGATAACGGCTTCTCGGTACTACTCTTCGTCTTGCTTCAGTATTTTTGGACGGGTAGAATACACGAGTAGCTCGTTGATTTGAACTACGGGCCTTTTGCGTTAACCTCGGGGGATGACTTTTTTTTTCCTGCGTCAGCTCACTAGCATAACGGGAGGGGCGACCGCTGCTATCGAAGCTTCTAGAAAAAACTCCACACCCCTTGTGCCTGACCAAGCTCTTTAATTTTCCGCTTTTACCAGCGCGATCCTTCTGTTCACTTTCTCTCCATTCCGAACCCGATCTTTCTTTTCCGTCTTGACGTCTCTCTCTTTTAATTCCTGTGTCTCGACGTCTGCCTTCTTTCCTCCGCCGTTCGACCAATCCCTCGCTCTTCCTCTCAGCTTCTCCTCGGGATCGTCGACTCTTCTCGGCGGGGTCCGGATGCTCGTTCTCTTGCTCTTTTCTTCTTTTCTCCTGTCTCCTTCGTTTTCTCTTTCAACTCGATAAAACGAGGTGACAATAAAGAAAGCATGGACAATCATTGTTGCAGGAAGCCATTTTGACTCCTATTTCATTCCTATTTTTTAAGATGATTACTTCTTGTTTTGCAGTAAATTTAAACTTGCAGATTTAACACGTCCTTTTTGATAAAAGTTAGAGAGGAGTATGGCTCCGAAGTTTGAATTTGCTGAAAAACAAGACGAAATAGGAGTCAAAATGGCTGCCTGCAACAATGAATTGTCCATACTTTCTTTATACAGTACTTTATTCTTCTATAAATATAGCAATCCAATTGTTGACTACAACAAGGGAATTTGCGGGTGTGCACAGACCAGGGGATTAAAAGATCGTGCTATGTCAACACCACCTAGACAGAAGGCCTGCGCACAGAAACAATATGCATTG
>JAHWFO010039271.1:330705-346864 GCA_023313115.1 Rhysida immarginata | reverse complement strand
CAATGTATGACGTTTCAGTTGTTTGGCTTTCTTTCTAGGAGGTGTTGGTCTAGGCCTGTTATTAGAGAGGTTCAGCACCACGTAAACGCGAACGTGACGCGAACGTGACGCGAACGCGTGTGACGTGGTGCTGAACCTCGCTAATATCGTTGGCCTCCTTTGACTCAAACTACGTCACTTCCGGAAAAATGGCCAGCAGAAGGGGAGTGCAAAAGTGCAGTTTTTCACTTTTCAAAGCAGTTTCTTATCGTGAAATTATAGACCAAATTTAAAAATTTAAACGGGAATATGTTATATTTATATCAGAGAACAGTATGCTGTAAAAAAATTGTAATCGATTTTTTGCGTAGTGTTGTCCTTTAAAACATGTCTTTGGGTGCTGGCTTTGCTCGTTAAGGTTTTCATAGCAGCTATTATGCTTTGTCTAGCAATGTCTAATTATTGATTCATAGCACAGCTAATTCCGAATATGACATAGGCAGGGCCGTACCTAGAATTTTTTTTCGGGGGGGGGGGGTTGAGGGGGGGCTGGTCCAATCCTGCTTGTGGGGAGGAGGTCCCGCATGTAACAGATTTAGTTTACATGGTGGCCAATTTCGGGAGGGGTCTGCAGCCTCCTTAGCATCCCCCCCTGGGTGCGGACCTGGACATAGGAATGAAGACATCAAAAGAAACTGAAATTCTCATGGAAAGCATATCAAAACCGCATCTAGATGAATTATAAATATAAGATATATGGGCTAAAGCAATACATTTGTAGCAAACTTGATGATGATGTAACAATGTATACACCTTTTGTCCGCAGGCCTTCTCTCTAGGAGGTGTTGGCCAGGGCCTGTCTTTCTCGTGAGCTACGGATCGTAGTGTACCAAAACCTAGATAGAAGGCCTCATAGCGGAAACGTAATATACGAGGTCTGTTCAAAAAATACGTAGACTGTTTGAATTGCGCGGGCCCTGTTGGTCCCAATCAAAATCGCTTGGTGTCGCCATCTTCTGACAGATCCGCTGATTACAAGGCAGTTTTTTGATTGCAAATATCAGTATTGGTTGATTAGCTACGCGGTTGTTTGTGAAGTGTGTTTTTTTTTCGTTTGGCGGATTTTTAGAATGAGTGACTTGAACGAGCAAAGAGTTGCTGTGAAATTTTGTGTTAAACTCGGAAAAACTGCCACTGGACGAGTGGAAAAGGCCAGAAATGTGGACGAGAGGTGACTGGTTGTTTCATCACGACAACGCTCCAGCCCATTCAGCCCTCAGAACTCGAGAGTTTTTGGCCAAACACTCGATCACTGTTCTTCCTCACCCACCGTACTCACCTGACCTCGCTCCTTGTGACTTCTTCTTGTTTCCCAAACTCAAAAGACCTTTGAAAGGAAGGCGATTTGAGACGATTCCCGACATAAAGGCAAATGCGACGAAGGCGCTGAAGAACATCACAAAAGAAGCGTTCCAGGACTGTTTCCAAAAGTGGAAACACCGTTGGGATAAGTGTGTGCGTGGGGGAGGAGAATACTTTGAAGGGGACCCAGATGTGTAACTTCTGAATAAAGTATATTTTGTTTTATGACGTCAGTCTACGTATTTTTTGAACAGACCTCGTATGTTACGTCATCACCAGTCGACCAAATTTAGGCCTTATTATTAGTAGAAACAGGATTAACGATGGTCGACTAACGATCATGTAACAATGCATGACGTTTCCGTTAGCAGGCCTTCTGTCTAGGTGGTGTTGAGTCGTAGTCTACGAAAAAGACGGGCCGGGGGCACTAAAAAGTCGCATGACCAAAGAAGATCGAGCAACAATCCACTCTTCATTGTTTCCATCTGGGATTTCAACAATCGGCGTCTTTTCGTTTGTTGGAAACAATGAAGATTGGATTGTTGCTCGATCTACTTTGGTCATGTAACTTTTTAGTGCCCTGGCAACACCTCCTATAGAGAAGTCCTGCGGACAAAAGGTGTATACATTGTTACATCATCATCAAGCGGCTATTGTTATCGTATTTCTACCAATAATAAGCCCTAAATTTGGCCGCTTGATGGTGATGTAACAATCCATACACCTTTGGACCGCAGGCCTTCTCTCTAGGAGGTGTTGGCCCCGACCTGTCTTTCTAGTTGACTTTGGTGTTGAGTCACGGCCTCCTAAAAACTACCAGGTTACTACCAATTTCGTTGATAGAAACAGTATTTTGAACCCTTCTCTCACTGATGTTACATCGTTCATCTCCAAGATGTTCCACGCCAAAAGGAAGCTAGCCGCTATAATCCAGAACATTTGGTTCAATAGAGTATGCATCCGCGAACACCTAGAGCCCAAGTATGCACGTGTCATTACCCGCAACAAATTCACCGCCGCCCAAGCTGCACGGACTGCCGTCATTAGGACCTGGGTAAGCCGCTCTACATCCATTCTATATTTTAAGAAACACCGCCTCAACCAAGAAGTCTTTCAACTCCACCTGCATTTGTCTACCATCATACCGCCCGACGCTCTGATGCCTCTTATCGACGACGATGACATCAGATTACAATCCTTCAAAGAGCACCAGTTCCTGACTCTATGCAAGAAACTTGATGACCTCCGCCGCCCGACTCCTTCCACTCGCCCTGCTCCCACTGACTGTGACTTCACTTTCTACACAAATGTGGTAAATCTCACCATTATCCAGATAGCCGACGACGAACAACACCTCCTCAACAAATGCCTGAAGCATGCTTTGTACAAGAAACCTGCCCGCCATGACCTACATGGTCATATTAGACACTGAATGTGCCCTGTCTCTGTTACCCAAGACTGATCGTCCACCAGCTCGTGCTATCGCCGGACACCTCATCCGTAGAGCCTACAACGACGCCTCTTCATCCAGCCCACCCCAGGAACAACTTAGGGACATTGCTGCATCTTCCACCCTGAAGACGAAGTTATCTGAATCTGATGCCATGATCGTCAAGGCTGATAAATGTAACGCATCAGTCATCTTATACCGTTCCGATTATAACAGTAAAGTCGACGATTTCATCTCCACCAACAATGTTATTGTCCTTCCTTCCGACCCCACCACCAATTCCATAAATTCATCATTTCTGCCGTTAATAAGTCTCCTCGCTTCAGATACCTCCGACGTCTCATCTCCCCCAATCCTCGCCCCCCCCTAGCCTAAATGCCCTCGTCAAGATCCACAAGCCTAACATGCCTATACGCCCTGTTGTTAATTATTCCCCGCCCCTGCCCATCTCGCTGCCAAGACCCTCTCCGCATTCCTCTTCAACCTTAAGCTCCTTCCTAATACCTGCAATGTCCGGAACTTCCTCACCCTTGCCGAATCCCTTTCTTCCTTTCCTACTAACGAACACCTGTCCCTTATGTCCCTTGAAATATCCCGGTCCCCACTTCCCTTAATATCCTCAAACGCCTCCTACATACTTCCTCTTTCCCTAAGCCCG
Organism: Rhysida immarginata; assembly: GCA_023313115.1. Classification (NCBI taxonomy): domain Eukaryota; kingdom Metazoa; phylum Arthropoda; class Chilopoda; order Scolopendromorpha; family Scolopendridae; genus Rhysida; species Rhysida immarginata. The sequence goes on along the minus strand of JAHWFO010039271.1, from coordinate 343,415 downwards.
ATGCCTTCGACCTTTTATCCATCCTATCTGTCATTTCCTCACAAAACTACTTTTCCTTTAACAACACGTTCTATTCTCAACCTACTGGGTTGGGTATGGGCTTCCCACTTACCAACTTCTTATCTAAAGTCTTCCTACATCTCGAACTAACCTTCGTCACCCCCCTCCTTGCTAACTCCACTATCATCTCATATTTCCGATATGTGGACGACATCCTTATTATATATGATTCCCGTTCTTCCTCCCCCACTGACATCGCTGACACCTTCAACTCCTTCTCTCCCCATATCCATTTTATCTACGAAACAGAAGTTAACAATTCCATCCTGTACTTTGACATCCTCATTAGTAACAACCTCCAAATTAACCGTCTCTCGTTCACTGTCTTCCGAAAACCTACCACATCGTCTAATCTAATCCACCATTCTTCCTCAACCCCCCCCCCCCGTCCACAGCCACGCTTCCCTACGCTTCTTCATTGACTGTGCCCTAAAGTTACCCCTCAGCCCCCCTTCCCGCAACTCCGAACTCCGTATCATCCACGCCCTCGCCCGTATGAACGGCTTCTCGTCCTCTACGTTCTCCCGTACTCTTCAACGCCGTAAACGTGCCTTCCTTAGCCGAGTCCCCCCTCCCCTGATATAATCCGGAAAAAGTGGGCTTCTCTATTAAACCTCGGCCCCTATTTCTCCCGCCTCTCCAATTTCCTCTCTTCCCTTGGCCTCCAAGTTTCTTTCCGTTCCCCTACCCCTTTTCTTCGTACCTTGCGCCCGTCTACCCTAACTGCATCTGACGATTTCTCCCGATCTGGAGTATGTCGCCTGAACTGTGCTTTCTGCGATAAGTTTTACATAGGCTTATCGACCCGTAACTTCAACGTACGTTTCAAGGAGCACGTCAACTCCTACGAGAAACAAGACGGTAATTCCCATTATGCCGACCATCTTGCCATATCCGGACATGCTTTGAAAACCCAAGACGAAGTGATGTCCATCATAACCAAATGCAACGACCCGTTCAAGATTGCGACCCTTGAGACAATCGAGATATTTAAAGCCAAGAGGTCTAGCGCTAGCCTCCTAAATTGCCAAACGGATTTTGATGTATATGCTATACTTGACTCAGTTTCCGACCTTGTATAATGTTTTTATTTATTTCCGGACTTTTTCAGATATGTTTTATATAATTTTACTCTCATTCTCTTTTGTAAATCCTCTTGTCTTGTTACAACGGATATGTTTTCTTTTCGGTCCGCGATTTGTTTGATTTTCTCTTTTATCATTTTATTCATTGGATGTCCCTTTAATATTTTCTGTTTAATGCAAATAATCCTGAGACACACCAAGAGCTTCAAGATCGTAAAGCAATTGTTGGCGGGACATAGTATCGAACGCCTTAGAGATGTAGGTTTGGGGGACGATACATTTCCCGCCTTGATCAAGAGTGTCAACCGCCTTGTTAAATATCTCCATTGGGGTCCAGATGACTTTATGGCCTGGACGGCTACCTCTCTGCTGTTCTGGAATCTTTGTACTCAACCAGGCGACAGAATACCATTTTTTCTACTATTTCTGTAAGTGGAGATAATGTCGATATCGGGCGAAAATTCTCCACCCTTTACTTTTTTTGTATAGAGGATAGATTTTGGCAATTTTCAGCACTAAAGGAAATTTCTTGGTTTTTACTTAAGCTGGCAAAGCTGATGTATCATTATATACCCTGTTTGATTAAAGTTTTTCAATAACTTGTCCGTAATGTTTAGAGGGAAGGACCTCTAATTCGTACCTCTTTTACAATGTTGAAAAACTTATTTCCCATTGGTATGTCTGGATTTATGGCACTTATTTCCCATCTGGCACTTATACTCTCCTCACAGTAAGTGTCCCTAGTAAAGCCCACCTAAGGAAAATTATTTTTTTCTGAGAAAAGTATTCACTTTAGAACAAAATGTTTTATGTAAAAAATGTAGCCACTTCTTTCATACACTTAAAAAAATTCAGTGTAAATAAAAATGAAAAAGGGTTTAAGTAAGATACTATTTTGTAAACCTCTGTAACTGGGCCTTATTAGGAATACGGGTGCTTAATAAGACCCACTCTAAAAAAAAAACAGTATTGAGTCAGTTTGAACCAACATTGCTTTTATTTTCAGCAAACATTACTGAACAATTTTTTAAAAATATTATTTAACACCTGTTAGCAAATATTACTTAACATTATTTTAGCAAACATTAACTTTTTAAAGTTTCAAAACATACTTTTGAGTCAATGGACTTAATTTATTCACAAGCTGGACAGATAAACTCGTCGGTATCAGCTAGTGTAAACCCTATGCACTCCTCATGCACCCATTTTGAACAGTTTTCACATCTTCGCATGTGTTCAATAGTGGATTGTTGGCAAAGAAAGTAGTACCAAGAATCTGAAACATATCCTCCATGTGAGGTAGATGGAACAGGCTCCTTAGGTGGGGCAATGCAATCCTTTTTTTACTCTGTCTTTGTGGTGTATCTCCTTGGAAGCTCACAGTGTGTTTTTTCCTTAAATTTTTTGGCTGTGGTTTTGCTGCATTTGGATCTGGAAATAATGTTCGTGTTACCGGAGTGGCTCTGCTGTTTAAAGCTTTTCCGCCCCTGCGTTTTGATCTCTGAAGTTTTGGTGTGGGTAAAAGTTGTGAGAATGGTGTGTTTATTTTTGATGAAGACTGAGACAGCAATGGCTGCTGCCGGCGTAGTTTTAGCGACTTCCATCTGATTATCTGCATTATTGGTCTGGTTGGCAGTTTCAGCGTTATCGATCTGGTTGGTAGTTTCAGCGTTATCGGTCTGGTTTGGAGCTTCACCTTTTGCCTGGTCGACAACAGGGTTCATTTCCTGTTCTGTTACTTCGGATGGTGCAAATGCTTGATCAGGAAGGATATCTGAGTTAAATGGGTAAATACCTGTCGTTTGGAACCCCATCTTGATGTAATGTGGTGTCATCGCCTTTTCCTAAGCAATGGAGAAAATACACCCGAATCTTGCTTTGGTTAGTGATCGATCTGGATATCGGTCCCAATATTTGAGTAATTATTCATCCCAGTACTGTTCAAATGACCGAAAGATAGTCTTGTCCATGGGTTGAAGTAGTGTTGTTTGGTAGACAGAAGAGCTTAATTTCATGGGCATCTGCCTCTTAAACAATGGTATAATCTAGGTGGGATGATGCTCCATCAAAAATAAGCAAAATAGGACCTGGCTGCTTAAATTTGGCAAAATGACGAAGAAAAATTATAAAGGCTTCAGTTGTCATGCTACCTTTTGCAGTCATTTGGACTTCAGTTCTTGGGGGCAGATTGTCTACATATTCTGGTTTTAGTCTCTTTCCTTTGTACAAGATCATTGGAGGAATAGCGTTTCCAATGGCATTTCCACACGATACAATTGTGACATTCTCTGCGTGTTCGTTGGCAATCATATGCACCCGTTTTGCTCCTGTCTTCGTCAGAACATTCTGCTGGTGATGAATTGTTAAGCGGCAACCTTTTTCGTCCATGTTATAAATCCGTTCTGGTCGCTGCATCAAGTCTAGTTCCTGAAGTTGCACCCTCAACTTCGTAAAATAATTATTGACAATGAAACGGTTTAACTTCTAAGCTCTAGCAGGGTTCATATTTTGTGCCTTTCTCTTCGCAATGTCAGGGTGCCGTTTCATGAAACCGTAAAACCATTTTCCTCCTGCCATTTTCTTTGCCTTAGGAAATGGGTTTGGAATGTTATTGAGCATTGTGTATTTGTACACAGTATTTCATAATACGGGGCGTCAGGGGAAATCCCACTTCAGCAAGCCTGTGAATTCGCTTTTTTAAATCTAACTCCACTTCCTTGCTTAATATTGGACGACGACCTAATGCGCGTACCTCCACCCCTGATTTAATATGGTTTCGAAGAGTTCTTCTAGGAATTCCATATTTTTTAGAAACTGCACGCTGGCATTCGTTTTTGCCAATAGCTCTCAGTGCCAAATGTAAATTATTTGATGTCCATGACGCCCGTTTTTTCTCCACAGGATTCATAATTTCTGTAAAAAAAAAAATAATAAAATAAATAAATAAATAAATAAATGAAAATAAAATCATAGAAATTGAAGGGATATACATTTTCTTAGGTTTAGGATAGTACTGTAAATTTGTTTGTGCCAGCTAGGCTTAAACAGAAATAAAATCGGCAAAATCAATTTCCAACAACGCCATTAAATATTTCATAAGTATTAAAATGGTATTGAAAATTAATCACTTTCCATAGTTTAATCTTTAAATAGTAAGTTAATCTTCATTATTCGATGGCAAGGTAAAAATAAATAACCTGAACAAATTTTAACTTATCTAATTAAAACCCCATGCTCCTAATAAAGCCCATCTTTTTTACAGGTGGGCCTTATTTAGCTCTAGTATGTTGTTTACAAGTTGACTAGATTAGGCCTAAATGAATCACGCTGTCACAAACATTTTATACGAGTTTAGTACTTTAATACATATTCTAACAAACTGTCACAGTGTTATTGAATCAACTGTCACGTTCATCTGTTAATAATTCTTTAAAATGTTAAATTTCTATAACAGAGTGTGAAACTTACCTCTTCGCTAATAACTATTGTTACTGCTCGGCACGCAAGTGGGAAACTGTACTTATTTTTACGGCAATTGCAATCATTCTGCTTCCGGTAAAGGGTCCTGGTACCATCTAGCGATAAAATTATTAACTAAATGCATTTTTAAGCCCTAGGCCTTATTTGGAGCTGGGCCTTATTAGGGACAGTTACCTTATTTGATTTTGTCTGGTTGTGGTAATTTTGTTGGATTATTAATCCATTCTAAATAATTATCGAATTCTTCAAACAGTAATTTAGGTTTATCTGTTACACAATTGTTTCATATAAGTTGCCAGATTTGATTCGATTGTGCATAATGAGTAACTACTTCTCTCTTGGCTTTTCGAGTTTCACTTTTAAATTTCTTATTTGCTTGTCTATATAAATTAAAAGAACTCAAATCCTTTCGTTCTAAATATCTTTTATAGGCGATCTTTTTATCATTCCAAATGCCCAATAGCTCCCGATTCCACCATTTGTTGCGCTTTATGGGTTGATGGCTAACTTTTTTGTACTTAAAACCCGCCGAAATAGCAGCATTTGTTACAACAAAATCCATAATTTCTACATATTGGTTCACATCTGCGATTCCATTGAATACACTGAACCCAAATTGGTCAAGATTTATTTGAAATTCTTCTCTCACAAAATTGCTATAATCTGGAAGAGTCTCTGCTTGCTGTAAAATTTCTGGCAAAACTAGTGTGACAAGAATGACATTATGATCAAACTAGCTGATATACCCGGCATTGCTCGGGCTCTTTTTTGATGAAAGTTTGCAATATCTGAATGGGAGAATATACAGTAAAAATTAACACATTAAAAAGCTTAGAATTAAAACATTAAAAATTCATATAGAAAAACCGAAAAAAATCTTTTAAAATGTTCGTAATGGATGGCCCTCTAACAGTTCTCCCTGGTTCGTATTGGAATGTTGTGTATAGCGTGAGTGAGTTTACCATACTGCCGGAGAAACAATGTATGGAATAATGTGTATGGCTACTAAAATGGGAGGAAATAGAATGAAAATGAAACAATAGTTTGATCTGACGTTTTTTCAGCTCTGGCTATGGCTGTAGTTCTTCTATTTTGTGTGATCTGACCTTTAAAAATTCATTTGTTTATCTAACAATTTCAAAATTCTCTTCTTGGGTGGCGATGGATGTACATGATCGTTTGTGTCTGTGTACTCTGCAATTCCAACAATTGATAAACTGTTAGGAAATAAAGAAATTAAACTGGAGCAAACTCCAAGCATCAGGTAAATGATATTAATTAGGAAAATGGATGGAAAAATTCTGCGACTTGGATTCGAACCAGGAACCTTGACTGTCATGGTCGACGCCTCTACTATTTGGGATATCGCAGACACCTGAACAGCCATGCTGTCATTAAGTGTCTTAAAGACAACCAAGTAGTCTTTACCTGATGTTTGGAGTTTGCTCCAGTTTAATTTCTTTATTTCTTATTGTGTGTTCATCAAACTTTCTGATGGTTTGGATAGGAGAAATTCACGATCTGTGAACCGGATGCCCACCTCCCATTGGGCGTTCCTTCTTGGCAACTTGATTGTCTTTAAGACACTTAGTGACAGCATGGCTGTTCAGTGTCTGTGATAGCCCAATTGATAGAGGCGTCGACCATGACAGTCGAGGTTCTTGGTTCGAATCCAGGTCGCGGAATTTTTCCATCAATTTTTCTAATTGGTAAACTGTTGCAATTCACACTCTGCTCTCGAGGTCTTGAAGCAAAACTGGTGCATTCATCACTTGGTGTGATCTGGCAGTCGCAGTTTCTTCTGTTGACACATTTGCATCGACGGTCACTCGCCACTTGTTTAGTTGAAGCAGTGTGCTGGAAAAATCGCTACAGCACGAGTGAAGGGGCTGTTTTTTCTGCCGCCTTTCCACTGCTTCTCAATAGTCTGCTAACTCTCCATTATTTCCATTTACTGCTCATTTTTAAAGCTTTTCAAGAAAATGTTAAATTCTAATAACTATCAATTCTAAGAAAAGCACAAAGGATGGTCAGGAAATTAGAAAGCCCGAAGAATATTATATTTTATAAGAGGGTGGTCCTCGGTTTATGCATGTATGAGATGTCGCATTGTCGTCATGGAAGATGCCATCATGCCCAAGAAAAACGACTTTCATCCTTATCTATATATATAAAATTCTCGGTATGTCTGTCTGTCTGTCTGTTCGCTATGCATTTCAAAATGGTTAGAGCAATCTTGATGAAATTTTTCATGGTAATTCCGATGTACCCTGGGAAGGTTTAAGGTAGGTCATGGTGGAGATATCGCGCTTCATGGATAGCACACTCTACAGTTCGTTACCCCCCTCCCTAAAAGAGGTTAATATAGTTAATTATGTAGTGCCACACCAGTAAATGTGTTACGTTTGTAGTGCCACACCAGTTAATGTGTTAAGTATACAGTGCAACACCAGTTAATATGTTAAGTATATAGTGCAACACCAATTAATGTTTTAACAAACTTTCAACCCCCCCCCCCCCCTTAGGGGTTGAATTTCCAAAAACCCCTTCTTAGTGCTCATTTACATTTTGTAAAGAACCTCCGTGCAAAATTTCAAGTTTCTCGGCCTTATGGTTTGGGCTGTGCGTTGATCACTCACTCAGCGTGACAGCAGACAGACGGACGGACGCTTTAGAGAATTAAGTATAAGGTAAAGATTTAGGAAGAATTATTTGACATTGATTACTATATGTCCAGTCTTCAGGAATGTAAATATGGTCGATGAGAGTTGCAGATGTATTGGTTACTCTCGTTGGTTTGGTGACTATTTGCTTAAGTCGTAGGGCTAAGATATTAGTCTGTAAGATGCGGAGATCGCTGGTATATAAAGGGCATTACAATTGAAATCCCCTAATACCACATTCTCATGTTCTTCGTTTAAATCCCCAATCACGGATATACAATTGTCCATAGATATATATGATGGACGATAAATGAGTATAATAACTGTCCAATTTAAATTAATTAAAAATTTCACCAAAATAAACTCCATACAGTTAATACTTTACGGGTATTTAATAACTGCGTCGCTATCGTTTCTTCAACATAGATCAGTACTCCGCCTTCTCTAGTTTGACGATCTGATCTAAAGATTTTGTTTCCTGATATTGCAATGGTTTCACTCTCACGCAAAGTTGTTAACCAAGTTTCCGTCACACAGCATATGTCAATTGAGTTGGTCTGCATTAAAACTTGCAAATCATCTAGTTTTGAAAACAAGGATCGGGCATTTAAATATGATACTTTTATTTTATGTGTCTGTTTAGATCTATTTTTATTTTTTCTACAGCTGTTAGACCTCCCATTTAACTTCTGATCTCTCCAAAAATCTGCTTTAAATACAGGATTCGGGCCAAGAATATCTTGGTATTCTTAACGGTCGCTGTTATAGCACGTGCAATTGACCTGAAGGGACCCACGATAAAGTCTGAAAAGTTGAAACAGCCGAGCTAAGACCTTGATGATGAATTCGAAAACAGAATTTGAAAAAGTTAATCCGTTTTCATTTTATCAACATAGGAAGCCTTTTTTTAATGTATTAAGAAGGTGACTTACAATAAAATCTTGCAAACATTTCAAGATGGAGCTTTACCTGTGACGCGGAAGTACAATCATTAATGTAACATAAGCAAGTAAGCAATCATGCCTCGACAAAGCAAAAAAATAAATCACCGAAGAAGATCCCTAAACAAGACCTCTCCAAAAGGAAACTGTTCACAGTTTTCTGGACCACCAGAGCAGGGTACACAGTGAACTCCTCGAACCTGGAGAAACCGTCACTGCACGGTATATTGTGAGATGCTGCAACGTGCCCACAATAAGTTGCTCACGTCAACAATGCTTAAAAGATAAACAGAAGAGTAACATTTTATTAAGAACTTTAGCAAGAAGCTACTTATAAGAATGCATGCTTGGTCTGTTTATTTATCCGGCCGCCCGGCGTCCACCGTTTGCACGATAACTTGGAAGTGGATTAACTTTTTCAAATTCTTATTTCAGAAATATGATCATCAAGGTTTTGGCCCTGCTGTATCAACTTTTCAGGCTTTTTCGTGGACCCCTTCAAGTCGACTGAACATGCTAAAACAGTGACCGTAAAGAATACCAAGATTCATCAAGAATAATTACACTGTTACTTTTTCTTCATCTTTTAAGCATTGTTGACATGGGCACGCGCACGTCATAATTGCTTTGTCGAGGCTCAATAACTCAATCACTCAATTATTGTACTGCGTTGAGCAATAAAATAGACGTAAATGTGGAAAGACTTAAATGAATTTTCGTTGCTTATTAGTAATTTTAGCTAGATTTTAAATTCTCGAATTTAATATTACTTCTACGTCACTGCTAAAGTTCTTTTTAGAATGTTGCAAGAGTTTATTCATTGTTGATTCCTCGCTACGAATCGATTGTTATAAACACGTAATACCCTGTGATATTCTTAATATTGTTGATCAGTCGACTACAGCACGTGCAAATGGCTTGAAGGGATCCACGAAAAAGCCGGAAAAGTTGTTACAGTCGAGCTAAGACCTTGATGATGATATTGTCGAAAACAGAATCTGAAAAAGTAATCCCTTTTCAAGTTAAATCGTGCAAACGGCGGACGACGGACAAACGTTCAGACAAGGCGTGCATTCTTATAAGTAGCTTTTAGCTAAAGCTCCTAATAAAACGTCCGAAATATATTTTTATTAAACCTAAGCAAACAACTACTGTTCTTTATATAATCTAAGTTGCCCTTTAACAAGTTTTACAAGTTATACATGAATACATTAAGGGCCAGCTTTCGTTGAAAGGAATCAAAGACGATTTGTTGACTAACAGCTTTTCATTAATTCTTTATTTCATTAAAGCCATAAAAATCTTATGCAATTCTTAACTGAACACATTTTGAAATACGGTAACATGTCCCCTTAAAAGATTAAGATTTTCGGTCGGCTTATAAACCTATTATTTACGATTTGTTTTTTAACACGACGGCCTTTCTACGTAGTTCGTTGCAAGTGATGGCGCAAAATTTAATGTTCTGTTTGGTTAATCTACCAACCTTCTCGTAATGCGTCTTCATTATCACTTGCATCGTAAACTATCGCCTCCGATTCGGCAGTTGACATGAATGCTAACGAAACCTAATTTACGATTTGAAATTTAAACAGGTTAAAATACGAATATAAAGAAAAGGAGCTGCGAAGAGCCTGATACCCAACCAAATCTCTACTTTGTTCTGCGCACTCACGTTTTCTCTAAAGAGAAGAGGCGTTAACTATTTCATTACAACTTACATAAGAAATATGGCACATCTCAATACGTGGTTTATGTCTCTTAAATCGGAGGAAAAGCGCATCTCAATATACTCCACCAACACGAAAGGAACACTCGTTAATATCTCATTAAAATAAATTACCTTATTAGATAACCATATAGCCGAGTGTAAAAATTGAGTTTTCTGATCCTTCTACCAAAATTAAATTCTCGTAAATCCATGAGTCCTTGAAAGAAGAAAAACAATAAATTTCTTTTTTCATCCATCAAGGTGAAAAAACAAACGGGCGCACTTTGTGTTTTGTGGCTCCTGTGCGATATTATCTTCGTTATTAGTTTTGTAGTTTGAAGATATGTGTGAATTTAAGTATAGATTTTTATGAGAAAAACAATGGAATTTGTGTCAAGGATTTAGAAAAAAAGAAAAAAGTTCTCTCTCTCTCTCAATCAAAGTTTATTCAGTAATGATAGGATCAAATAATTAAACACAACTCGGATACGCAGTGAGAATATTACAGAGCCTCAATATTTTTTTAAGGTTCTCTTTTCGAAAGCATTTATTCCAAGATTTCTCATACTCTTTTAAACCATAATCCACAGGTGGAAGAAAGAGTTAGCCGGACCATTTGGTTTTCTATTGATATTACATTTCCCGATTATTGCGCTCATATATTATATTTAAAAATGAAAAAGTACCTATTGGCCTAAATTAGGGATTCTTGCTTTTAATCATATTTAAAGTTTAAAAAAATGAGGAAGTTAATTTGAAATGGTTACACCACGAAAACATAATAAAAAATGAAAAAAAAATAGTTTCAGGAATTCATAGGAAACGTTTCGCATTAACTCTGCGTTTCAACATACCTTTATTTACGATTGACACTGAAGTAAAAGATTAATATGCAGATCCACGAAATATCTTGAGAAATTAAATTATCATATATTGTAGTTCATGGTGCATGCTCTGAATATCATCAATATATATCATAATACTGATAAAATTATTATTTTATATAATCAATCAGAAATTATTATATCATAATATTTTTTTAAAATTAATAATGAATTATTTTAAAGGTTAACATAAATAGTGATTAAATGAAAAAAAAATAATAAGAAAAAAATTCGCGATTTGGAATAATCATTTTCTAATTGAATGTGGGAAAGTTTCTGCTAAGACCTTTAATTACTGTCAAGGTGTAAAAATCAATATGGCGCATTGGCGTGATTTTCTCTTAATATGGGCAATTTATACATTAATTTCTGTAGCTGAAATCAAAATATAATTTTATCTTAGTCTGTTCTCAGGTTTGATTTGGATAAAAAAATTATTTATTTTTATTTTATCAGATTTCTATACGCTGGCAAATTCTTGTTTTACTTCATCGGAAGTTTCGTGACACAAATTAAATAGTGTAAAATCATTTAGGATTTGTTTGTATTCATTTAATTCTTCAAACAAAACTTCAATGATCAGTCAAATGAAAACAGATATATTAATATAATTTATAAAGATAAAGGTACATATGACTAGCTAACTTATGCCTGAAAGCACAAAGTTACAAATATCGCCGTCGGATTATAAATAGTTAACGACGATAACTAAAAACTCTATGAACATTCAGTAAGTTCGCAACAGTAAATGTACTGCAAGTTCAGAAAGATCCACGGTTGTCTCGATAAATTAATAACAACTCCAAATCCTGCACCGTTACGCAAGATTTTTCACAGAAATCCTTTTATAAAGACGCAGACATTTCATTGCATTCTAGATGGCATATCAAAGCTATGTATTATTTGCTTTCTTGTTCTAAGAAATGAGTAGCGTTGAATGTCGAATGAATTCAGACGTTGACAATTTTATTCGTACTGGAAAAGATGGCCGACTCGCTGTGTAAGATCAACGGTTCGAATCCCGCTGAGTGCGTGGATGTTTGTGTTTGTCTCTTTACTAACAAGTTGGCTGATCCCCTGAAAGTAAATCTAATGGACATTGAACATTCTCGATACCGATAAGGTAAAGAGGAAAAGAAAAGATAGAGAGTGTATAAGATTTATTCGTATGCAAATTCTTTTGAAATCATGTGTTCCTAAAGGCATTCGAGCGAACGCTCTTTGAATAGTTAAACAAATAACAAAAGGCAAGTCCAAAAGTTGCAGGCTGACAGAGCTGACAAGAGTCAAATCGATGTATTAACAAGAATATAACTCGTAAAACGATTTTCAAATATGCTGAAAAGAAGAATATAAAAATTTGTTGTTTAATATTACTGTAATATTTTTATATACAGCAATGGCGAAATCTGCATGTAAATTTACGTATTCGATTGCAGCGCTCACACGAATCTTTCCAAACGCGCGCGAATTGAGAATGAAATCCTCGCACGTCTAAATGTTTTAAACTACTGGGTCTATGTTCTTTCCATTGCTAGATCAAAGTTATCATAAACGTCAAGAGAGAAAAACCATTGTTTCAAAGCATTGCCGGGTAAAATCTTTTAAGCATTCCAAGGAGCTTTAGCTCTGACGCAGATGTAATTTTAATATCTCACTTTTACTTCCACTTGGTTTAAATAAACAGTGGAAATACCTTTGATTCTATATGCATTCACGTCATTTTAAAATATAGGCCTAACTTCAATTAGCCATTTTAACAATAAGCCTAATATTAATTAGCCATTTTTAACAATAGGCCTAATATTAATTAGCTAATTTTCACAATAGGCCTAACATTATTTAGTCATTTTAACTGTAGGCCTAACATAAATTAGCCATTTTTA
>JAHWFO010039271.1:205300-319398 GCA_023313115.1 Rhysida immarginata | reverse complement strand
TCAGGTGACTTTTGAGTGCCCAGGCCTGTCTTTCTCGTAGGCTACGTTATTTTATTGGTGACGTCAAAATCTTTCTTCACGCTCATTGGTTCATGCAACTCAGGCTCTAACCGCTTTTGAACTGTAATACGTAATTATTGTATGCGTGTTAAGTCAACGCTTCCTAAAGATAAAGCCTGAGCCGAAGCCGACGCGATATAATCAAGCCGTGGAAACAGATGGATTTTGTGACGTCTTGCAAAAATAAATTTAAGAACAAAATAAGGATATTTAAAATTTAAAGTAAAATGATTTATTAAAAAAGTAAATGACCCATGTTTGGCATTAATGCATTTTATTCTACTGTATTTACTTACTTATCTAAAATACAAAATTCATATTTAAAATACGTCACGAAAACCGATGGGATTTCAACAATGCCAAGTGACGAAGTGCCATGGCTTTGTATCACGGTCTATAGATATTCATGGTCAACGAGCTCCATTGTTAGAATGAAGCTAAAGTTTCTAGCTCCCAATAGGGCGGGAACTCTATTGGAAAGTGGCGCTGCATGTACAATCGGCCCCAAAACGCCTGCAGCGCCGCCCTATCGACAGACAGAAACTTTACTTTCATTTTCAGTTTCAATGAAAAACCTCTATCGCAGTTCACGGTCGGCCCTGGTGCGATCTATGCGGCACCTGGCGCGATCTGTTTTCCTTAGCTTCTCGAAACAATGGAAAATGGCCGAAGCTCGATGACCATGAATATCTATAGACCGTGATTTGTATAGATCGCGTCGGCTTCGCCTGAGCGCGAAAACGTCTTACATTGTTACATCATCATCCGAAGATACGTTTAATTGCATTTCAGGGCTTATTACTGGTAGTAATGCGATTAAACGTATCTTCGGATGATGATGTAACAATGTATGACGTTTTCGCGCTCAGGCCTTATCTTTAGGAGGGGTTGGTTAAGTACCCTATCCAATTGTCAAACCTGTAAATTTTCTTAAGCTACTTTCATGATTCCAGTAAAGCTTCTCATCTTCGCTCACCAACCTTTCCTGGTGAAGCGAGTTAGATATTTTTCTTCCTAAATTTATAACTTGTAAGATTCATTTAATTGTTATTTGTAAAGACTGTCAAATCCAACAGTCTCCAGGTTTACTTGTTTCCCTCTTTCAAAAACATTTTAGGTTGCCTTCGTGTTAGAGGGCAACATTTTCCCCATTAAGTTATTAATTTTATAACTTTACTGGAATAAAACCTATTTCTGTTACTCTATAACACCGTGCCATTGTTTTATTTTCATCCTTAACGCTTTCACACTGCGCAAATCCAAATTATACGTGACACCTTCTGTTGTCTTTTACAGTGACACTATCTATTGAACGCAGAACAAGTTTGTACTTAGAAATTGGCCCTTAACTGCTACGTTTTGAGAAAAAATTTGTAGCATAAATTTGCATAATCAGGTCACTGAAGGTCTCCCACAGATAATCCACCCGGGCAAAACTGTAAGGCGGGTGGTTCCGTGTTCTCCATCCAAATTTTCTAATCTCCTCTGTGGTTTTGTGACTGACATGTGGCCGCCTCAGTCTTCAAACCGATTCTCGGCGTCTGTTGATATGGTACTGCCCGAGCATTCACTAATCGATGATGACCATAAGTTGAATGTTGAGACCCAGTTTTTGACGGACAATCCACTTTATCAACAGCTGTTCTTGAATATTTCACAAATGTGTCGGTTTCCCTGATACTCGCTTCATAGGTCCAAGCTCCTACAATCATCCCATGTTCAAAGTTTGTGAACTCGTGCTGTTTACCCTATCTTCACAAACAAATCACTTCTACAACCGGCGTAAGCACTAGGTTTTCCCTTTTTATATCAGTCTGCTTCTACTGATAAAAGCGTGACGGCATAGCTAATTTACTTTAAACTGCCAGGTGGTGATAATAAATTGGCCACTCAGCGTATGTTTGCTTTGGAAAACTGAATACTTGCTAACAAACATTCACGTCCACGTACAGGATTTGCCATTGTTTCTCAACTCTTAACAATTGGCCAAACATTGTCGTCATAAAGTGCTCCATGCTTGCATAATAACCATTCAAAGTCTTTGCTGACAAAACAACGTCGGCAGTGGCGATCTTTAGTTTATGGACAACAGCCCAGTCTTAATAAACTAGAACACTGAAGCGCCTAGTCTAGTCCCTGGCGCTTAATGGAGATCCTTGAATTAGTGTACTCCCAGCCTAATTAAGACGCGTCAAAAGCGGAAGACAACAGTTCCATAATCTGGTTTGGAGTTTATTTTGCTCAATACGTAGTTTTTATCTAAAGCATGAGGCAGCACACTTTTTAGTAGGTATGTCCGGTTTCAAATGATCATTCAATGCATGTTGTAGCATGTTGTTTATGTATTTATAAACACGTGGGTGCTAATTATATTATTCCATTAACACATGTTTCAACTTATTTTAACAGCTTTGTTCTTATGTAACTGCCGATATTATAATTAGCTCTTAAAATCTGTTTGTATTTCAAAACCGTGTATACTTTTTACTCAAGGGAGGGGGACTCGAAATTCCTTTTCGATAAGTAGCTATCGAGTCCGTAATCAGCAGCGTCGATCTTATGATGCATACGATCATCTCAAGAGATTAGGAAGAATTTCGCTGATAGCTAATAATCTAAGTTTTATTCATGATCAATTTATTGAAAATCAAAGCTCATTGAAAGTGAAGTCATTGAATGTAGCATGTAAAAAAACTCTAACTTTAGGGAGTGATGTCAATTTATCACGCTGTATGAATAATTTTGACGCCTGCTGCCGTTCGCATGGCCACGAGGTTTCTGTGCCCGGAACTAATTTACGTTAACCTAGACCTCGATCACAATTAAAACGCATTTGCCGACGCTCTTTTTGAGGTTAACAGGGCGGAAAACAGTTGGAGGTTTACGAATGATCTCATCAATTTTTACAGAATTAGAAAGGAGAGAGCGAAATGTTGAAAATAAATATTATATATTTTGTCCTTGTCTTTGGATTTTTGTGCTGGGCTTTGTTATACTGTGAATGGACCATTTCATATTCGCGCGTTGGGATCGTTTTAGGTTTGGTTTTGTTGGTATTAACGTCCCTTTCAACTGCCATGGTCATATCAGGACGGCATTTTAGGGGTCGCAAATTTTCCCTCACAAGGGTTCTTTAACGTGCAGCTGGCAAACAACCACACGGGAACAACGGCTTTACTTCCCTTCCGAAGGAAGTGCGTGATCTCAGGATTTCCCCCTGAAAAATCCTCGTCGTCCTCGGCCGGGATCGAACCCGCGTACTCGGGGGGGATCGTTTTACACAGTTGCACACCCTCACGGAGTGATACTAAATTCCGTACCGAAACTAATATAGGTGACGCCTCCAATGATATATCGATTATAAAAATATTACGTGCCAAGGCTAATATTCAAAGATTTCATAGGCAAATTAAATACCCATGTGGAGAAAATTCCCGAAACAGTCGATTAACTTTAGAACAAAAGGTACGAGATTCATAAAAGTCAGATCTATCTATTGCCCGTGCCGGATTGAATAAAATCTATTCTCAGCATCCCTTGTGTAAGCGCTGAGAAGTTACGGAAACTAACTTTTGAATCATGATAAACAGAGAAAGAGTTCCAATTACAAATTGTAAAGTGTCGTCCATTTAGTAGAAAACCACTGTTTCCCTAAATAAAACTAAAGCATAAAATTCGTGAAACGGGAGAGAAATTCCATGTGTGGAAAACCTTCTGGACACCGTACGTTGGAATATTCACGTATAGAACAACAAACGCACGAAATCACTCCTATTTTATACTTGCCACAATGAAAGATTGAATAAAATTAAACAAAACCCTCTAAATTTCAACATTTCAGGACGCTCGAAACAAAGGGAGAATAGGATGTCCAGAAAAGTATTCAGTTTGCAGTCGTAATGACGCATAGCTACACAACTCAAGCCTGTATAAGTACTGATGAAGATTTGCTTTCGCCTGTGATGGTCGTCTTGCAAGATAAAACAAGAAAATATTTGTGTGGCCGAAACTATTCAAATTGAAAATCTGAGTCAGGAAAAATGACCAAGAAAATTTTGAAAAATTGGTTCACAGGCGCAGACTTTCCTGAAGTGAGAAATGAAACAGCCCTCCTCCTTGATTCTTATTCAAGACAAATTCTTCCCATCTTATCCCATCTGTAAAGTCAGATGGAAAATCAGTCGAATTCTCACAACTCCCTCCGGAACAACCTCAATAGCTAAACATCTAGATGCTTTTGCATTCGTTACTTGGAAAAAAATTACAATATTATTTCAGATTAAGTGCTGGTAGAGCAACTTGACGTCGAAGTACATAACAGAAGTAAAACATTAAAGAACCAATCACTTATACACAAATAACTTTCTTCTCTAAAGTCCAAGACCTTATTTTCAATATGTATACGAGTATTTTAAGAGCGGCTATCTCGAAGAACGGCCGACTTTTGGGTCATTACTTCAATTTTGCTTTGATAGGGATTAAGGCCTTGTAATAATTGGAAAAAATACAAATCCATTAAATGTGCATCCTGTTTTATATTTTTGCATTATGTTTTGACCATTTCTGCTTTGTTTACCAATATTGTAAAGATTTTAAAGAATAAATTTTGTATCAGAATTACCAGTAATATATACCTATGTATGGGCGGGAGGGAATAATTGGAGCGGAATTTAATGATCGTTTTGTTTAATTTTATTCAATCTTGCTTTGTGGCAAGTATTAAATAGGAGCGATTTCGTGCGTTTGTTCTTCTACACGTTAATATTTAAACGTACGGTGTCCAGACGGTTTACATGTACTTTTCTCGACAATCAATCGAATAGTGAAGTGTACATTCGTTAGGATGGGACGAAAGCAGCGCTTTCACAAAGCTCATCTAACCAGAATAAACTCCAAAGGAAATACACTGAGGTAGTCAAGAAGCCTAACCAACCCAAGCGGTCTTCCATATTATACAAAAAAGAAAGTAAGATTGACGATTGTCAGTACTTTTCTCCCCTGTTTTACAAGTTTTATACTCTTGTTTTCTTTATGGAAAAAGTGGATTTCTACTTATTGGTTGGCGCCTTACAACCTTGTAATTGGTTGTATGTCTTTATATTTATCTATCATGACTCAAAAGGTAGTTCTCGCAACTTTTCAGCGCTTACACTAGGAGCGCTGGAATATTTCTATTCAATCAGGCACAGGCACTTTCCTATAGATAGACCTGACTTTCATGACTCCAGCACCTTTTATTCTAAAGTTATTCGACTGTTCACTTTTTTTTAATATAAGCACCGTCAATTTATTCTCGTTTAAATTGATGAACAATTTCTGCTTTTTGCCTCTTCTTTAAATCCAAACATGCCACACTTTCACTGCTCCTATCTCCTAAACGGTTGGAGCAATTGAAAAAAACACCAAGAATAAAACTTTCTCAAATGCTGTGTACAATCTGAAACTGCCATTAAAAATAGGGGTTTCCATTGCACATTTCAAAATTGGATTCCATATTCCAAAATGACGTTGTTTTTTTTTGGAAATGCATCATTTTCCCATTGAAAGTACCCTGTAATATTTGTATTTTAGAAGTTGGCTATCGGTTCACCTAAAGGTGAGATACCCTGTATGTAATAATATTTTACAATCTATTATTTAACGAAGACGACTGAAATAATCCATTATTACTTCATAAGTATAATATTTTAATTCAAATTACGTGCTATCTGATTCTAATTATAGCATCCAGCCCTATAATATAACTTTGCTTTGTTCTCGCACTATTTTGTATGCATGTGGAGTAAAACGGATTAAAAAAACATTTCATTAAGCTAAAGATGATAAATGGATTCAAGAATATTCATGAATGTTTAAAGCATGAGGGCTCTGTGTTAAGAAAACGTGAAAGGAATAAATTTTGCAGTTTCGGGTAACCTTCCATGTTTTTTTAATCTCATCCACCCTTTCTTGTCTGCTTCTGTGAACAGTTGGTTTTATGGCGAACGTCAAACTGACAGTTATCTACGGAGTTGGAAGAAAATAGTTCTAAAAAAAATTAAGGAAAGAACGGAGCAGAAATTTTTTTATTTTAAGAAGGGAGATTAAAAATAAGGGAAAGTTAAAAGAAAAAAGTTGAAAATTTATGGTTGGATTCCTAGATACTTAGTTCCCTCTCCCCACGCTCTTACTTATGAGTAAAATTACTGTATGTATTCACTTAACTCGTGCAGAAAAGTGTATAAAATCTAACTTGACATCAGAAAATTATGACACTAAAAAAGCTTTTTACTTCGTCCATAATTTATCTAAGTACAACCACAAAAATTATAATTATAATAATTATTTCTGCTTCCTCCGTTCTCCAATTTTTTTTTAATAATTAGACTACAACACAACATTTTTAATAGTCTGTAACAATACATGCGTAGGCTACAGTAAGTACTGGTTTTTGGAATTTGTCTAATGATATGAATAGTAATTGACATAATTTTCTGTATTATCGGTATTCTGAACCTTGGATCTTGTTATTTTGGAAATGGCTTGTTAAAGCACATGTATTACATATCACTGACAGTTGAAAAGTATACTTGTATGATGAAGAAATGTATAAAACAATCCAAACGTATCAACAAAACCATAGTAAGCTAGAATTAATATGTTCTTCCGCACAATATTCGGTTTCATTGAAAAATAAATTTCCATTTAATGTTTAATGCAATTTAACAGCCCGTGAAGTAAAATACACGCATGTTTAATTTCTTTATGCATGACATTTAAAAGCACATGGTTTTATTTTCACTTTTATATCTTAATCATTCACGGTCATTCAAATATGTTCTGGAATATTTTAATTTGTTAGATTTTTTTCTATCGAAACTGATCGTAATCGGTCCAACGAGTAGACTGAATAATATTATATTTTCATTAGACTGATAAGCGTTTCATACCATTTAATGTCGCTGCACGTAATGAAAATTTCTTAAAGCTTTCTCTTAATTTGGTTGCTTAATTATGATTTTTCACAATAAAATAGCCAAAAGCAATTTAAAACACAATTAAACTGCGTCAAAACTTTTTAAGCATTAATTTCCGGAGTTTGTTCAACTTTAAAGCTAACAAGTATAAGAGAGGACAATATAAGTAAAAAGTGCTGTTCTAAAATAGGGGAGCAATAAAAAAGACTAATTCGATTAAAAGATTCAATATAGTATCGATTAAACAAAACAATATGTTGCCGTTTCTAAACTGAGTTTCACGTCTGTTTTATTCAGGAGTTTACCGAAGGGACTTTTATTAATTTCCTGCGGAATTCGCGAACGCCATTATCAAAGAGTCTTCTCGCAGTCGTCATCATCGTTGTCCTTTCCCTTTGTCTTTGCATTCCAAATGGAATTCAAAATGGAATTCAATACATTTCCCTTGGCGAGTGAATTTGAATGCTCGATTTGAACGAAGGTGGTTGACATAGGAGGGGAATACGTTCCAGTCTCTCTCTCTCTCTCTCTCTCTCTCTCTCTCTCTCTCTCTCTCTCTCTCTCGTAAGTTTCGACAAGATCCCTTTCGCTCTTGCTGGCATCTTCAAACCTGACGAAGGAGAAAGAAGGACGAGAATTCTTAGTGAATGCGAAATGAGAGGAGAATTCCTATGAGTTTTTCTTTGAAATCATTACGAAGCGAATTTTTCGAAATCAAAACTCTCGCATTTTCATCTGCAATGGAAATAGCTGAAACAGCTATAAAATGCATATGAGCCATTATTACTTCAATGTCTTACACTTCCTCTTTATGCTTCGGCTCTTTATTTTTATCTGCCATTTACAATAAAATAGAAATTAACTAATTTCCATGTTAATAAAACTAACGTGGAGATATTCTTCCTCCGTTAATTACGTGAATTACTTAGCGCCTACTTACGCTAATGAATTAGGCGATCTTTTATTATTCATTTCATTACAATACTGAAAGACAGGTTTCATTTCTTAACCTGTCTTGCTACATTCTAAAGCAATTCAGATCGAAGAGTTAAAGAAACATAATTTATGCAGTTTTATTTTCATTCAGCTTTTTTTTTTATTGTAAAAGAAACGAAATATTCTTATTTGTCATTAATTCATGCATAATGTGAAGGCGTAGATAATTTAATATAAACAACAAATAATTAGCGATCAAATAATTTAACTTTAAATAAAATTAAATGCGGTTTAAATTAAACTTGCATTATACAGGGTGTCAAAAAAGTCTGGTAACATGGCAGATATCTCAAACCTGCCAGGTAGGCGAGATCTGATGAGTGTGCTTTATAGGTAATAGGGAGGTGGGGAATTCATTGCCGCACTCAAATTTGACTTTGACCCCCAAATTTAAGGTCATCCATTTGCTAACTCGAAAACTACGAGTATTAAAAACAGAGAAAAATTTCCAATTGCTGCCCTGTAGTCTAAAACAATTTTTAATCACACACTTGAAAGGGAACCCTTGAAAGATTTTGAGAAAATGGGCGAGAAAGTTACTCAAGGTCAGCTTGGGGTGGCCAGGTTGGCTGAGGTTTCTAACACGTTTGAATTGCAGTGAAGCACATCGTTGGGAATTTTCTTTCCTTAAGTAACTCTTTCTCGCCCAATTTCTGAAAATCTTTCAAGGGGAAGGGTGTGATTAAAAATTGTTTTTAGACTAATGTAGTGTTGCTCTATACATACGAACAGGTAAAGTCGCAATTTACACATCTGGAATCTACTAGTTACCACTAGAACGCTCTTGTCGCTGCTATAGTTATGACGCTCTGGGACGCGTCCACTTTTCATTTGGGCAATCCTCATACGTAGCCGACTAATTTTGTACAGCTAACTCCTCCGAGGCAACAAAAAGCAGACCAAATGAATTGATGCACAGTTAGAAGGTACCTTGAACTGTGCCTTGATGTATTTTTTATGACAATTGGTTAAGCTTTTTTTAGAGATGTCGTTTGTGTTTTCTAAAAAATGACGAAATGGCTGTAACGTTCATACCAGCGAACCAAACTCAATTAATTCGACGTGTTCGGACTTACCAAATTAATTTTAATATTTTTTATATTAAAAAATCACATACACTTATATGGTTCCTTAAAGTATGCATTGACGTATTTTTCATGAAAATTGGTTAAGCCTATTTAGAGATAAGGTTTTTTTTTTTCGAAAAAGGAAGAAATGGCTGAGTCATTCAGACAATAAATTCGACATGTACGGAATCCTCTCTCAGAATAACTTTTGAGCCAAACCCCTGAACCCACCCCCTCCGCAAAAATATTTTTTCAATCTATTTTCTTTTCGTGTAAATACCTGTGCGAATTAACCATTCCACTACATCAGTTTATTTCAAAATTCAACATATCCTCTCCAATCATGAGTTTTTAACAATAACAAGTAGAAAAAGGAAGGAAAATTCTGCGACCTGGATTCGAATCAGGGACTATGCCTATCGCATGGTCCAATTGAACTACCGCGAATACGAACCATCCGGCTGTTACAAGATATTCAATTGGACTTCCATGAAGTCACCAAGCAGCTCAATTGGCAGAGCAGGCTCCGACCCGCAAGTCAGAATCATCCTTACCCTTAAAACCATCAAAATAAATTGATGAAATTTAACTCAAACAGAAAATAATAAAATAATTGAAAAACCTCTTCAAATATATCACAATAACAAATAGAAAATGGAAGTATGTTATTATGTTATTGTGTTATTACACTATATAACAAATTTGAACTTTTTTCCTGTCCTTTAGATGAAACTATGTGATTCTGTATAAACAAAAGGTGCTTGATTCATATAACAAAACCAAAATGGCCATCACGTTCCGTTTTTGTAGGAGACCCACTTCTCAGAGAAATATAACTGAGGCTTGATTATAGAAACCACAAACACTAAAATGATTTTTTTTTTGGCCGTTTCCTCTTGTAGGCATCTATTGGTGTGTCCCTGATAGCAGACCAGCAATATTCAGCTATTCCATTGTTAAACTCTGCCTGTGTGATTTCATGATGTGAACATGTCATAGATGTAGATGGTTGAAAGTCAGGATCTTGATGATTTGGGTTATCGAAGGTGTCTTCTCTGAATCAACAGTATATTTATCTGGAGCTGAAGGTATAGGATGATCTTCAGAATGAGGAACTGGTCGCATAGCGCTTTTATATGTGCTACAATATAGATACGTAAAAAGCTAAAATGTAGATTTTTTGGAAAATGGTGCGTAGTAAACAAAAAATAATTACAGATTCGTTATTTCAGCCAAAAATATACAAGAAACACATATTTTCATCTAAACGACATTTTTCATGTTGTACAGTGTTATCAAGGAAAATTTGTTATTGTGATATGTTTGAAGAGATTTCATCAATGAAAGGAGACAAACAACCTCTTGTCCACATAAGAAGATTTCATCAGTTAATTTATTATCTTCTGTTTGAGTTAAATTTCATCAATTTATTTTGATGGTTATAGATAAGGATGATTCCAGACTTGCGAGTCGGGGCTTGCACTGACGACAGAGCTGCTGGGTCCAATTGGATATCTTGTAACAGCATGGCGGTTCATATCTGCGGTAGCTCAACTAGTAAGAACAATGCCAGCGATAGGCATGATCCCAGGTTCGAGTCCATGTCGCGGAATTTTTCCTTCCCTTTTCTGTTTGTTATTGTGATATGTTTGAAGAGGTTTCTTCAGTTAATTTACACTGACTGGCCAGTTTATTAGGAACACCCATGACTACGGAAATCCGATAGCACAGCAATTACTACGTATAAGTTGGTCACGTGATAGTCGGTACCAATATAAAGCGAGAACATACCTATCAACTGCAACTGGTTTGACTGTCACCATGGGGAAAACAAAGGATATGAGCGACTTTGAGCGCCGGATGATGTTTGGTGATCAGCGTGGTGGATTGAGTATTTCCAAAACCGCACGTCTTCTAAGCTTTTCCCGAACAACTATTTCAAGGGTTTACCAGGACTGGTTAAACAACCAAAAAACAACCAGCCAGAGACAAGTCTGTGGTCGCAGATGACTCGTCGATCCAAGGGGGAGCGTATGATGGGAATGCTTGTTCGTGCGAATAGAAGTGTTACGACTTGTCAATTAACCATGGAGTACAACACTGGACCGCAGATTGACATCTCTGAACGCACTACACGCCGTACATTGGCAAGGATAGGCTACAACAGCCGACGACCAGTCCAGGTAACTTTGATCTTCACCCAAAACCACAAAAAAGTCACCAATTTTTCCGTGATCACCAACACTGGACCCTCGACGACTGGAAGGACCGCTGCTGGTCGGATGAATCCCGTTTCCTATTGCACAACGCAAATGGTCGATACAAAATTTGGAGACAATAGCACGAAGCGATGGACCCCTCCTGTCTGGTTTCCACCGTTCAAGCTGGTGGAGGCTCTATAATGGTCTGGGGAATGTTTTCCTGGCATACTCTTGGTCCGCTGATCCCTGTAGAACAACGCCTTAATGGTCAGGGCTACCTGAACATTGTTGCCGACCACTTCGTCCATTCATGGCTACTATGTTTTCCCCATCGGAAGGATACTTAGAGCAGGAAAATGCTCCGTGCCAGGAACGTTTCCAGGAGCACGATATAAATTCAACTTACTCCTCTGGCCACCACAATCCCCGGATTTGAACCCAATCAGAAGTGTCTTCATCTTTGGGATGAGCTGGAACGGGTTATTCGAGACATGGATCCACCACCATCCAATAAGCATCAACTAGGAGCAGCTGTTGCATCCGCATGGACAAACATCACGAAACAATGCTTCCAACGACTAATTGAATCCATGCCACGGCGAATTCGTGCTGTTATAGCTGCTAGGGGTGGCGCAACACAGCATTAGGGGGCGTTCCTAATAAACCGGCCACTCAGTGTATTATCTTTTCTATGAGTTTTTATGTCAGTTTTAGTGAAAAAAAATTTAGAGTTGAGGAAATGAAAACATAAGCGACCAGCCAATAAGAAAAATAAAAACAAAATTAAGCTTTTAAAACATTTTATTAAATTAGACCACTTGTTGGAGACAATTTGGGGGCTATTGTCCGGGGTGCGGTTGTTCAGAAGGCAACTGTCCTAGAACCCATACTTTTACCTTACTCTGTTGTGTCTTTGTCTGATACACGTTTAGTTTTGCGGAGTATTGATCTGGTGACTGGGTCAGGGAAAGAATTGGTCCTGAATATATCATAAATGATGCTTATTTCGCTATTTCTATCATTCTCCATAATCTGGTATGTGAGGGCACGATGGAAAAGGTATCTCAGAGTTGCGGTGGATGGTTAGATTCGTAATTGATTACTTTACAGGTGGCGGTCGACTTTCTGTAGACCGAAAACTCAGGTTTTTTAGCTGCTAGATTTTTGCGTATAGAAAAATCCAAGAAATTTATGACACCACCCTGTTCTTCTTCCATTGTATAAGAGATACTGTCGTGGAATCCGTTGAATAGTTCAAGCTTGACTTTTTCTTGGTTGAATGCGATGAGTGTATCGTCTACATATTGTTGGTAGAAGATTATGGCTCCATCGTTCAAAAGTGGGGCAACATGTTTTTCTTTCAGGGTTTGTAAGAACAGTTCAAATATAATAGCACTGATGGGAGAGCCCATCATTACACCTGCGGGGATTTTGAAGAATTTGTCGTCAAAGTAGAAATAACTCTGGTTGTGGATAACTGTAAGTGCGTTGATACTATCTGATCTGATATCATCACCAATGTTGTTAGCAAGGAAATTGTGCACCTACGCACGGGGTTGTGTCTGATATACAGACCTAGAACTCGTACGACTTCCGTGCGATGAGGCAAGGGAAGGTAGAACTCGTGACAAACAACGAATAGCCAGTGTGATTGGGTAAACAGAAAATTTCACTAGTACGCATTAAGATTAACAAGATCAAACATGAGTAACAAGGGGCCCCCTTAAAATGTAAGGAAAACTAACAACATAGTTGTGCATCAGTTACCAATCGATAAGTCACATGAACATAATATCATATCTCGGGGGAGGCCGTGGCCTGGTGGGCTTTCATTGAACCACAACTTCTGTGAAGTTAAGAAACATCAGGCACGGCTAGTCACTGGATGGGTGACCATCCGTGATTCACGATCTTCACCCCCCGGCTGCCGCGACTATCATACAGCAGTCGTTAATCCAGGTTCATCCAGGGACCCAACTCGTCGGCTTCTAGCCATACAGGCCCTGGATGTACGTATTGGATTACCAGTACTAATAAAAAAAAAAAAATAATGTAAACAGCGTCCAGTGTCCAGCAAACGGCTTCTCGCCAGCACAAGCGTCCATAACCACTGTAGACGCTGATCAAAACCAGCTACCTTGGCCTATTCACATGCAGCCACTACTGCACCCAGGATTGCTGAAGCGTCTGCGAATCAGTAGGCCCGAGCAGACACACGAAAGCGCCGCGCACCCCTTTTAATTGAGAACGCCACGAAATCCTTCTAGCTCTATGCTTTAGCCGTCTCGGAATTGGGGAGGGGAGGAGTGCTAAAACCCCTATATCAAAGCTTACTGAGCGCCCAACGTTCAAACAACAAGAGCGCGCACCAAGAGAGATAATTTTTTTTTTTTTTTTTTTTTTTGCGTTGAATAATGATCTCAAAGAGATCGAAATACGTATTCGCCCATTAAAACGTTTGTGGACAAGAGGTTCGTCTTTTTTGTATCATGTCTTTATCCACAGTATATTCCCACTTCTCAAAACTTAAATTGCTGAATAGATTTCATAAATATTGCTTTATGTGCATTTATCATGCAAAAATATCCACATAATTCCTAATGTGTATTTTATTATTCCCATTGTCAGAATCTAAAGATCATAAAATTGAACTATGCGCAAAATGAAATATACAAATGCTAATGAATCTCACATGTACAAATTTATAAAAGACAAACACATGATCAGGAAGAAGTATGGACAGTGAAAATGTAATCACTACAGAAATCTCGAATATCAACTATAGATAATTATAAGACCGGTATATAAACTTTGCCTGCATTTCAGTTAATGTTTTCTGGCTCTTTGCAAACTTACTCTGTATTTATTTAGCTTCATTCGTAGTCGCTTTTTTCGGGGTGGCAGCTAGTTCTCTTGCTGTTTGTTTTTTTCTGCTTTTTTGGTGGTGGTGTGTTGAGAAATGGTAATTTTCTTTTGACACCTGCAGTTTTTTCTTCCTGAAGTGATTCTTTGGGATCATCTTGATGATTCATAGTGCACTTCTGATGTACAAAGAGCGGAAGGGACATTGATGATCTGTTCTTGGTATTGTGAAGTGGATGGTGAAGTTTCATGGTGCTGTGAAGTGGATGGTGCACCATGAGTTGATGTTTTCCATGTTCTTGTAAAAATGGTGGGAACTGCTGATTTAATAGACGGCTTCTCTTGCTGGCGTTATAAAATTGTTCATTTGTGAAATGTGCTGCACATCGTACGTAATTTTTACTGAATTTTTCAGAAGTTTCAGTAAGCAGGTCGTTTCTTCCATAGGCTATTAACCATATTTTGCACCTAACAATGTCAAAAATATAAAAACTTTACGTTAACGACAGCAATAAACTAAGAAAGTATAAGTAAGCATAAAATGAAAAAACACGAATTGAAAAATTTTTGAAAAATTTCGTTAATCAATTTCAAAAGATTTTTATTTGGATTTTTACTATCTTTATTAAAATTAAAAATTAAGAATAAACATAGTGTAATGAATTTCATAATTTATAATAGGTAAAATTGCTTATTTAGGACTTAATTTTATTTTTTTAAATTTTTGGCGCGTTTTTTTAAAATAATCGATATAGCTACTATAGTAAAAAGCACGGTCTATAGATATTCATGGTCATTGAGCTTCGGCCATTTTCCATTGTTTCGAGAAGCTAAGGAAAACAGATCGCACCAGGTGCCGCATAGATCGCACAATACCCGACCGCAACCTACGATAGAGATTTTCATTGAAACTGAATACGAAAGTAAAGTTTCTGTCTGCCGATAGGATGGCGCTGCAGGCGCAGTTGGGCAGATTGTACATGCAACGCCACTTTTCAATAGAGTTCCCGCCCTACCGGGAGCTAGAAACTTTAGCTTCATTTTAACAATGGAGCTCGTTTCTCCATTGTACACGAAGACACGTTCTCCATGTAAAATAATGGAATCTGGAATGTCCTTGTCCAGCCTCATATCGAAATATATGTCGCCGTTCTGGAGTCGGGGAGTATCTGCGTGGTCGGGACGTAAAATACCGAGCACTTCCCCAAACTCAGATATAAAATTTCGGATATAAGCCGTGAACAACAACGGCGAAATTCCCCTGACGTGGATTGTGAGGTGGCCAGGGTCCGCGTGATAAAAGTTGACGGTGGTGTAGCCATCTTTCACGCACTCCACATCAACGATGCGATCCGCAATAACACTTGATTTGCAGAGCATTCTCAACTCCGTAGAGGAGAGTCTCTGCAACACCAAGATGGAAGGGGCTTCAGATGCCAAAACAGGCGGTACTCCGGATTTGGCGTATAGCGCCTTCATAAACGTGGCGACGGAAAATGGCCCGTCCGCCATTAACATGACCATTCTGTCCATGGTCAAACGGAAAAAAGTCACAAAAAAGTTCGGGGGGGGGGGGGTGAAACCTCCCCCGGGGGACGGGACACTCACACACACCAAAGTCACTCACGCGTTTGTTGGTCGGTTGCTGCGTGGAAAACAGTAAGTCCAAACACTCACAAAAACGAAGAAGGCACTATTTATGGCTGGCTTCCTCTCCTATGCTGTTGGAGCTAAGGCAGATGGTGTTGCCTCAGCAGACGCCTAAACTAGGATCTTAAATTTCTAGGCATCTAGGCGCACATGCTGTAAGTGTCTAGCAGTCCGATTAAGGACTGCGCAACTTATGCAATCGCCTCAGAAACGAGGCCCGTTCGCTACCGACGAAGTATCAAATGGCCATCGGAAAAAATGAGGTGGAATGTCTGGTCTCCTCCGATGACCTCGCATAAACACTTGGATGTTGAAAAGCGATTCTTAAACGTAGACGGACCTAGCTTTGACCATTCAAGAAGAAAGAAAAATCGGAGTTGAATGGACACTTTCCTCCATACAGCAGTGAGTGATAGAGGTTTACCTAACGATCGACTTACACGGGCCAGCCAAAGGTCTTTATTAATGAAGGCGATCGCCAGAGCTAGGTCCGGTTTCAATACCTCGCCGGTGGAATCGTTCATGAAGATGCGCATAGACTGATACGAAAAATGCACCAGCCCGTAGTGCTGCTTCAAACGATCCCAGATCGATTTTGCAAACGGGCACTCGAAGAAAATATGGCTGACCGTCTCGTCAGCGCCGCAGAACAAACATCCAGCAGACTCGACCACTCGCCACTGATGAAGTTGTGTAAGAGAGTGAAATCCGTGATGCAGCAGTCGCCATTGATAATTAAATAATGTACGCTCAAAAGCAAGAGATTTCAGTAGCTTTAGGACTGCTGCCCACGGATAATTAGGGAAGACTTAAAGATGTCAGTTGTCTCCCCTGAGTCGGACTGCTGGAAGAACCACGATAGACGTAATGAGCCCCACTCTTGCGGATCCAGACGGCGCAACATGGGCAAAAATGTCACAATGTCAAGAGTAAAAGTCTTGTATAAGTTCGGTTGACGATGATATGTAACCATTGGCAACAAGGGAGGTAATGGAAGCCGATTCACCTTTAAGAAAAAACGTAGATGCGAAAAAATAAAATTTGCCCACATCGGGGGAGGGAAAAGGAATACCCGAATCATTGCAGCCAGTCTGGCAGCAATAAGATATCGTTTGATATCGGGTAAACCTAAGCCACCTCTCTCGAAGGGGGTAAATACGAATGAGGCTCGCACTGGATGACGTTGCTGAGCAGACATTCCCCACACACAGCTCA
Organism: Rhysida immarginata; assembly: GCA_023313115.1. Taxonomy (NCBI): domain Eukaryota; kingdom Metazoa; phylum Arthropoda; class Chilopoda; order Scolopendromorpha; family Scolopendridae; genus Rhysida; species Rhysida immarginata. The sequence goes on along the minus strand of JAHWFO010039271.1, from coordinate 302,391 downwards.
CCATCGCACTACGCAGTCTCTGAAGGTCTTTGTAAGAAGGCAAGGTGAATAGGCATTTAGATATTAACACTGGAAGCACATGTGTCTTTATAAACCTCACCTTGACAAACATTAAAGTTGGAAACCGGAATTTTCTGTCAAGGCGAGTGATGCACTTCTCAATCACTTGTTGCCAGTGCATAGAGTCCATAGTCGGTAGGAAAGAGAAGACATATCCTAGCACCACGATTGGGTCACACCATGTTATTGGGAAAGTTTTAAGATAGTCCACAGTCCAGTTTCCAATAGCAATACCTTTAGACTTGACGAGGTTGATGGAACTCCCCGTCGAAGTACTAAAGCTGTCAAAGGTCTCTTTATAGATGCTCAAAGAATATGATTCAGACGCATAAAGCACTACGTTATCTGCATAAGCCAGCGTCCTGATGTTAATGGATGCGGCTGGCAGATCATATCCTCGAACGTCTTGGTGGCGATTCAAAAACTGTAGTAATGGTTCCAGGTAAAAAATGTACAGGAGAGGGGATAATGGACACCCCTGCCTGACACCTTTAAAGAGTTCGAAGGTGGAAGATGTGGAACCATTAATCGCCACGCATGATGTGGCCGAATCGTAGAGAGCGGAGATAATCGTAGCAAAAGCCCGAAGACGAAGGTGACGGAACACTTTAAAAAGAAATAAGTGATTCACCTTGTCAAAAGCCTTCTCTTGGTCAAGGCTTAACACAGCTAGAGTTTGATGGCGAGCACAGGCTTCCTCCATCACGCACCGAATGGTGATTAAATTGTCCGACATCCTGCGAGATGGAATAGAGCAGGATTGACCGGGGTTGATGAGCTCGTCGGCGTAAATTTTAAGTCTTGATTGGAAGACGCCAGTGAAGACCTTATAATCCGTGTTAAGAAGGGTTATAGGCCTCCACTGGGTGACGAGCTCTGGATTCGGCATTTTAGGGAGCAGGATGATTTTCCCCACAGTGAACTCTGCTGTGATGGAGGAAGGATCTTTGATGATCGAATTCAGCACTTAAACCAAGAAAGGGCCAAGACGTTTCCATGTCGCATTGTAAAAGGAGCATGGAATGCCATCCATACCCGGGCTGGACTGATGACGACCGTCCGCTGACAGGAACTTCTTGACTTCGTCTTCGGTGAAGGGACGTGTAAAGAAGGCATCGGAATCCACTGAAAAAGGTCGTAGTGACTCAATCCAATTGTTCGTGGCATCTGATGGGAAGATTGGGTTACTAAAGACAGATGAAAAGTGGGAGTGGAAAGCTGATAAGATATCAGAATCAGCATCCACTTCCCTATCTTCCACTACTAAGCAGCGACATTTCTTGACGTTGGCTCGTTGTCTCTCCTCAGCGAATGCGGCCGATGACATATTTCTGACGTCAGTAGCCCAGGTGAGTTTGGCTCTGAGCGCTGCGCCAGATGCTTTTCGGATCATCAGAGCGTTGATTTCGCTCTTCACCTGACGAATATCGGTCCAAACTCCTCCCTAGGGGTGGAATTTCGGAGGAGCCGGAGAATTCCTTGGAGCATAAGGAGATGACGACGACGGCTCCTCGCAGCATCAATCCCAATCTTCTTAAAAAAATCGTTTGATTTTGTCTTTGAAAACAAGCCACGAAGCAAGAGTAGGAGACACATTGTGGAGATGCTTTTCCACAAACTGAAAAAACATTCCCCAGTATTCCTTGTTGTCGAGCAGAGAAACATTCAGGAACCAGTTTTTATTTGAAGCACTCCTGCGGTACAAGCTGAAGATGGAGGTTTCCATGACCACATGATTGCACTGTGGTCAGAGAAAGAACAAGGAATAACCTCCATCTGTCCAGGTGAGCCAGCCAAAGCATTATCGATCAAAAATAGGTCGAGTCTAGATGACACAAGAGGTCCTTGATGGTAAGTGAACTCCGGATTGTTACTCTGTGACTGGTGTGTCCATAGATCGAATAATGCATTTTGCTGACATAAATGATGCACATGTCAAGACGAAAAGTTGTTATCATCGTCTGGATGGCAGTTGAAGTCGCCAGCAATCACCACAGGCATAGTAGAACACAAATAAAAGTTAATATCGTCGAAAAACGTCTGTTTCTCTGCTCTTTCACACGGCGCATATACGTTAAGCAGTCGGAAAGTCACATCTGATGATACAATGTCTAACGAAATTACTCTGCACTCGCAGTCATAAATACAGTTCGACACCTGAATGGAAGGGTTAAAGATGATTGTAACAACCCCTTGTCCAACAGGTGAAGATGAGTGTATAAAGAATTGCGCACTAGGAAATTGACTGCGAAGGCCAGGTAGATTGTAACCTTTCTGCGTGGAAGCTAGTTTAACCTCCTGCAGAAGAAGGATATCTGGCCTGTACAGAGCAATAAAAATTAATAGTACCGATTGCTTAAAATAGGAACCCAGGGAACGTATGTTCAGCGAGATGACCTTCATTCAGAGGATTTAGGTGGAAGAGGCTGACTTAACTTCGATGGAGGCTGGTCCGTCTTCGACGACGAATGTGGCTCAGCAGTCCTTCGAAGTGGTGAGCGCGTCCGACGAGAGGAACTATGGCGGCTACTCACACTGCCGTCCCTCTCAGACGATGATGATGCCTTCTTGTCCCTTCTGCTACGATGGCGGTTCTTCTTTTTACGGGGAGACTTGCTCTCCGTACGCCCTTCCGGCTGCGTCGATGTGGAGATAATCGCCGTTGGAGCCGAAGATGACACAGGAAACGCTGAAGGAAGACGGGTGACTCCCACTGGCTGCGACGCTGGTAGAGACGGAGGAGGGAGAGCTGGAAATTCCTCCTCCAAAGGCGTCGAAACATCACCCAATGGGGCTTCGATGTCTTCCTCTGCAGAGACCACTTCTTCATCCATCACGACGTCGCTTGATGGCTGAAGCAGGGACGTATCCTCAGCAACCTCTGAAGACGGAGAGAGTGATGATGGCGGCACTAATCCCCGCTCGTCTTCAGTTGGTAGTGGAGGCAAAGATGGCTCAGGTGAAACGGCCCGCGACGTACGTGGAGAAGATACGGGCTGGGCCGGCCGTTGTGGCTCTACAACATGGTCTATAGTTGTCATCTTCGGTGACGGAAGAGGCGTTGACGTAACTGCTGCTGCACTGCTGTCAATCTTCTCCGGGCAACGATGGTATCTGCCCACCAAGCGTGAACATTTCACACACTTTTTCAGGAGAGGGCAATCTCTCCTGACATGAGAAGATTTCTTGCAGTATCAACAGCACTGCCTCATCCCCTTATGATGTTTTCCATGTAAAATAAGGACACGTTCCCCTTACTGAACACGTTCTCCATGTAAAATAAGGGAATCTGGAATGTCCTTGTCCAGCCTCATATCGAAATACATGTCACCGTTCTGGAGTCGGGGAGTATCTGCGTGGTCGGGAGGGAAAATACCGAGCACTTCCCCAAACTCCGACATAAAATTTCGGATATAAGCCGTGGACAACAACGGCGAAATTCCCCTGACGTGGACTGTGAGGTGGCCAGGGTCCGCGTGATAAAAGTTGACGGTGGTGTTGCCAACTTTCACGCACTCCACATCTAGATGCGATCCGCAATAGCGCTTGATTTGCAGAGCATTCTCAACTCCGTAGAGGAGAGTCTCTGCAACACCAAGATGGAAGGGCCTTCAGATGTTAAAACAGGCGGTACTCCGGATTTGGAGTACAGCGCCTTCATAAACGTGGCGACGGAAAATGGCCCGTCCGCCATTAACATGACCATTCTGTCCATGGTCACAAGGAAAAAACACCCCCCCACCCCGGGGGGGGGGGGGGCGTGAAACCTACCCCGGGGGTTGCCGGGGGGAGGGACACTCACTCACACCAAAGTCACTCACGCGCTTGTTGGTCGGTTGCTGCGTGGAAAACTAAGTCCAAACACTCACAAAAACGGAGAAGGCACTATTTACGGCTGGCTTCCACTCTATGGATCGGTTGGGCTCCTCCAACACTCTCTCTCTCTCTCTTGGGTCTCTGTTGTCTCTTTTTGTTTGCCGAACTCATTTGCATAATTTCGTTCCTAACAAATAAGCGGCCGCCAGCTTTCTTTACGTACCTTCGGTTGCCCCGAAAAAGCTGTGAAGGAGGAGGGAGGCTGCTGACGTAATTCGTCACTCCAACCTCCTTCTAACCCCGCTCGCCGTTCCTTGACTAATGCGGGCTTCGTCGTCTGATCATCTCTCTTAGTCGCAGCTTCTCGCGCTCGAGAGAAATGATCTGACTCTAATGAAGGATACATTCTTGAAATAAGATTCTTAAAACAAAAATCAGAAATCTATCTGATTTTACAGTTAATATATTAATAAATGACCGAAATGTTCGTTTGCTTTCTGTAGTCCCGTGACATAAGCCATTAAGAATTTGTAAAACTCTTTATTCAGCAGCACGACACCCTCATCATGAACGGCTGCATCCCTTGTTTGAAGTCTTTCTCTTTGTTCAGTGTCTGCATCATACCTTTGCATGATTAGTTGACATTCGTTTAATGTAATAATAATACGCTTTCTGCAATATGCCTTTTTCTGTTTTTGAAACAAGAAATTCGAGTTCAAAATGAACAAAAAAGTTATTCTACGGAATGCATCAGTTGCCGACCGCCAATTATAATCAAGATCCAGTTACTATAATTGATTTAGAAATACAGCGTGTTCCATTCACATCTCCCGCATTTTATTTAATTATCGAATAAACATGGTGATAAATTTGGATTGTAATTACCACTAAAAAAATAAAGGGAAGCTCAAGTAATTTTTATTTCCAAATTAAAGAGCCACTATAAACCAAAGTTGATTTTAAGTTGAATTGCAGCTATACGGGACCACAGTGACATAAAGCAAACTGCCGAATCCACACATAATACAGTATTTCAGTGTAAATCCTTTACCAACATTTGTCCGGAGGAGATGCACCTGATAGGAAAAACGTTAAAGTGTGATTAAGGGAAGTTCTGGCGACTGGAAGTGTTCTAAAACAATCTGGGGAGTTCGTCGCCATTGTTCTGAAGGGAAAGTGGAAGAAATTCGAGAGAGGCCCGAGGAAATCAACCCAAAATGTCGCCAACAACAGTGCATCGAGTGCATCATTTGTACCCTTATAAAATGCAAGTTTTTCAACAATTTTCCTTTATTGCGCTCATCCATTGAGCGACGGGTCAGTATCAAAGATATGAAAGAAAAATTCAAAGAATTTTATTTTGCGGAGTGTAATTGCAGTCCATAATTTAGTATTATTTGTTTGCGATGATTAATTAAAATATAGGAGGTTAAAACGGTGAAGTTCATTCCAGTTTTAGGCAAAACATTTTGTATCGAGAAACGAAAATGGCCTTAAAAGATAAACAGTAAGTAACAATCTACTCATTCTTGATGACTCGATTGTTATATGACATGTTGGTAATCTTTACGGTCAATGCTTTAGCACGTGCTATCGACTTGAAGGGTCCACGAAAAAGCCTGTAAAGTTGATACAGATGAGCTAAGATCTTGATGGTCAGATTTCTGAAAACAGAATTTGAAAAAGTTAATCTGTTTTCAAGTTATCATACAAAAGGAGGCCGGCCGGCCGGCCGGATAAACGTACAGACCAAGCACGCATTATTATGCCCCGTCCGCACTGCAAGGTTAGACTATTGTTAAGCTAGCTTAGCTCAAGTGTAGGCTAGATTAGTTTAAAATTCTAGGCTAGGGTGTTCGCACTGTCTCCTCTCTAGCCTGCTTTTTTTTTTCAAGTGATAAGTGACAGTGAATTGGAATTTTATTAATTTTTTTGATTATTAGGAGTTATTTTAATGCTTGTTTGTTAATGCAATGATCATAGACTCCTTGTGAATAATAAAAAATAAATAATAAATACTTCGGTAAGTGTATACTTTATTTATTTAAGTTATTTTTATTTATTTATTACAATTATTCACAAGGAGTTTTTCATCATTGCATTAATATATAATTAATTAATTGTTGTTTTAAATTAATTGTTGATTAAATTTGTTTCATCATTTATTGTTAATTAATTGTTAATTAATTGTTTATTAATAAAAATTGCTCTGTTCCTGGCATATTATCATTGTTAGCTCTGTTCTTGAGCATAGCCAATAATGATAAGAGAAAAGCTATACCATTGTTGGCTATGCTCAAGCAAAGCTAAACAAGAAAAGCTATCACCCCCCCTATTCCTTAAATGAACTGCCTCGGCCGACTGTACATTCGTACTAAATGCAGTATTTTTCATTTGTTTCCGTACGTAATGAACTCCCAAATTGTAATCAGGGTTCGAACTTCGTCCGTGCTTCAGTCTTCTTTTCTTTTTTGTTTGCATTACCCGTAACAGATGTTGAAGCGAGTGATGCCGCCAAGTTCATTAAATTTACTATGAAAGGAATAGTGGGTACCCAAGATGCAATGTCGAACTAGCTCAACCATCGCCTACAATGATATGAGGCTATGGCTCAACCAATACCTCCTAGAAAGAAAGCCTCACAACTGAAAAGTCATACATTGTTACATCATCATAAGTCGACCAAATTTAAAGCTTATCATTGGTAGAAATGCGGTTAACAATGGTCGAAATATGATGATGTAACAATATATGACGTTTCAGTTGTTTGGCTTTCTTTCTAGGAGGTGTTGGCTCAACCCACGGTTGTTAAAAGAAAACGGCCTCTATCGGCCGATTTCTCTCAAAAGCATTCGCATTATCTTCTGGGATTGTGACGTCACCTGGAAGGTTGGCAGCAGGCGATCCGTCCCTTTTAACATACCTAACATTCTTCCCTGTAACTAAGCTGAGATGGCTGGAGTTCCATCTGCTTTTACTAATAATAAACGCAATTATTTATTATTTTTAGTCCAATATTATGATTTAGAGTGGATTTATTAGATTTCCATGCGTTTATTCCTTCATGGCAATAGATACGAGCAAAAGTTCATTAAATGTGCACCCCCCACCTTATAAGGAAAAGTAGCATACTCGTAACGAGCAGAGAGTTCCTAATGTGGTCTTGATGTGAGTGTTAAAACGCAAAAATTCAATAGATTGCACTACGAGAAAATCGAAAGTTAAGAGAAAATTCGAAACCTGAGAGAGAACTTTAGAAAATAAAATATACAGAACACTTTACGCTTTCATCTTCACCTCCTTCACTCGTACCAAGTAATTAATACTGTTCAGTGGCTTCAGTTTCATTTGACTATAAACCACGTTCGGAAAATCGACGAGGTGGGATACGCTTCACTCTCAGCCCTTGTAATTTGAGCAAAACGAAAGTGTTCAGGCTCAAACAGAAAGTAATCGGGTACGTAGGCATTACTTTTTTTCTTCCTATCATATTTTTACAACCATACAAGCATCGGCAGGTGTTTAAATGGTATACTAACACTTAATGCTAAATGATTGAATACTGTTAACAGCTTTGAGTATTTCAGTTATTAGACTGTTGCAGTATTTGCTTTTGTATTTCAGTGCCAAATGTATATAAATAGACCTTTTATTCGCAATCTCTGAATTTTAAACACATAATATTCCAATAAAATATTTCTATAAAACCTTGGCACGTTTTTCTTCATTTATATTGGTGATAAATAGTAGAAATAGGCTGGAAATTAGGGGTCACCCCGCTATTCCCTATGAGTAGCCAATGACCATCGATCACCGCGATAGAGGCCACCTTCTCTTTAATAACCTTGAGCTCAACCATGGCCTCCTCTAACTACGCGCTAAGCTAGTTTAAGAACATGAGTTTTGATTTGTTCGCACTACTGTTTAGACTAACTTAAACACGTTAAGCTAGCTTAACTTTGTAGCGCGGACGGGGTATTAGAAGGTTTATCAAAAAGCTACTTAAAAGATTGCACGCTTGATCTGTACGTTTATCCGATCGTGCGCTGTATGCACGATAACTTGAAAACGGATTAACCTTTTCAAATTCTGTTTTCAGAAATAAGACCATCTAGGTTTTAGCTCGGCCATATCAACTTTTCAGAATTTTTCGTGGACCCCTTCAAGTCGAATTCACGTGCTAAAACAGTGACTGTAAATAATACCAAGATAATGGTATATCATATAACAATCGATTTGTCAAGAATGTATATTGTTACTTTCTGTTCATCTTCTAAGCATAAAGCCGGGTTTTCAAAGACGCGTTGTCTGCGTTTGTGTGCGTATGCGTACGTATGCGTTTCAAGGTCAACCAATCAGATCTCTTCGCGCATCAACGGATTCGCTACTTTCAGTTGAAGTGGCGCCGCCCTTGTGGGATTTGCTTGAATAGTTAAGTAGGATTCGCGGTAGGATTACATACATGAACGGTAGTAGGATTCATGGCTCAACACGTTGTTGCAGTTAAAGAAATGAAGAGAAAACGTAAGAAATACAGCAGTCTGTATGTTTGTAAATCAAAAACAATCTTACAGCCAGTAAGTTTACATTTGTTTCCCAAAATATAAAGCCATTAGAAAAAGTTGGGAAGTAAAACTTAGAATGAAAAAAAAGCCATTGTTACCATATGTGTCTGCAGCAAACACTTCACTCAACAGGATTTGTTTCCATCACAGAAATTAGCAATTGTAGGTTAAAAGATGAAAAATGTTTACATATTTTAACATATACTACTAAAAGGAATGAAATAATATTCGAATATTTGTTTTTAAAAGGTGGTTTCACGTACGATACGGTTACATGCACGAAATTCTACGGTAAAATCATTAGTTCTATTGTCAATTGCATTGTTACAGTAGCATTTATTTTAGATAACATATTTAGTTTTGATAACATTGTTTTGTTTGTGGGTCATTCTTCAACACCACCTCTACCATAGCCTACAATGATAAGAGAAAGCCTGCCCATTTGCCTTGCTCCATTGTTCAAACTGTGTCTCAAAAATCAGTGGAAAACAGGGCGATTTAGCATCGTCTAGCGACAAAATTTAGCATCGTTAGAGGCGCTTAATTTGTCGAATTATGAAAAATGTTGAAACTAAATAGAGGTTACTTGATTTTTCATATTAAAAACTGATTTACCTTGTTATTTTTTTGTCGAGGTATGAATGGCCAGCCGTTCCCTATCGTTATAGGCTATGAAACGACTGAAACAATGTTAAATTTTTTCGCTAGGCGGTGCTAAATCGCCCGGTTTTCGAATGATTTTTGAGACACAGTTTGAACAATGGAGCAAGGCAAATGGGCAGGCTTTCTCTTATCATTGTAGGCTATGCCTCTACTCAAAGCCTGAGCGCGAAAACGTCATACATTGTTACATCACCTACGGTAGGGTATTGTTAATCATATTTCGACCAATCATAAGCCCGAAATTGTCCCTACCGTAGGTGATGTAACAATGTATGACTTTTCCGTGAGCAGGCTTTTCTCTCTAGGCGGTATTGCATTCATAAGCAAAAAATTAGGTCGTTTATCAATTATGAACAATTGTCATCTTAAATCTACCCTTTCATATTTCATACACTAATAACTTTTCAACTAACAACTAAAATTTTTTTAAGTATGTCAGCATTAAAACGAAACTTGAAACTAGCAGGTGCTTGCCACACCGACCACTTGACAAACTTGTCCTTCACAAAAAAAAAATCGGACATTTAGAGCTGAATCTAGAAGTGTACTTAGAATTGTTGTAGAAAATTTAATTTATTAACTTATCATTTTTATAATGTGTTTTTTTACAGTCATAATGAACAACTACATTCCATTATTAATCAAGATGAAGCTAGTGATATAGAAAACAGCAATTGATTTGCCTAAATCATTAACCAACACTCAATGCATCACTGAATTATTTAATGATTTTATGGATGAAAATACTCAGGATGTCCGCTGAAACACGGACCTAAAAGAAGACTCATCGGTTGTCTATTAAGGCAATACATAATGAAAGTAAACAAAATTGAAACTATTACAGCAGGTCGGATACAGATTTAAGGATAGAGAAAACATCGAAGTCAGTTTGACAATCGAGGAAACGATCCGGGGAGGATCTTTTAGCTTTAAAAATTTCAATGGACTCGAGGGTCGCTGTCTTGAACGGGTTGTTGCAGATGTGGAGAATGGACATTACATCATCTTGAGTCTTCGGGGCATGTCCGGTACAGACAAGGTGGTTAGCGTAGTGGGACTTGCCATCTTTCTTTCTTTTCTTTTCTTTTTTTTTTTTTAAGTGGGACTCGCACAAAAAAAATGACTTGTATCTATTTGTCATTTCTTTATCCAATCACGTGGATCACTTTGTACCATATTTCTGTATATAAGGGCATGTAGCCTCTAGTGTGTTATCCTTGATAAAGCCGGGAATAAATGGCAAAACTAGTCGGGAACTCTATTCTCCCTTTATTGTGTTGTAAGGTCTCTACCAATTTTATTGATAGAAACAGCACTAAGGACTCTTCACTCAATAAAATATATTGACAGAATTAAAAAAAAGTAAACTTATTCCATTATAAAATAAATCAGTTCCATTATACAGGGATAGCAAAGCATTTGCTGCCCACTTTGATATGAGCGAGAGCTTCTCTGCATACCAGATTCCCACCAGGATGTGGCGGCTCTAGGGTCTACAAAACTTACAGTAAATCAAGTAGAGCTTTCCTTTTTTTCCTTTCACGTTCTTTGATTGAGCGAACCCCCAACCTCACTCGTACTCAATTGTTATTAAAAGAGAAGCGATCGCTTATGCTAAATCTGTGAAGAACGCATTCTGAATTAGAGGACGCTATTAGTTACGGTCATGCTCTTGCTCACACTCATACAACTGCTCTTGCTTATGCTTAGAGCATGAGCACTCATTCTGAACACGGGCCTCAAAATATTTTATCTCCACTGTTAACCTCTTTTTTATTCTCAACGTATATCCCCACTTTTCAGTTTCTACTTTTTAACCCCACATTTTAGGACCACTATTATCTTCCACTATGACACCTACATTTTATCCCACCGCTTTTTATCCTTACATTTATCTGCTGCTTTCTATCCCCTTTTTTAACTCTCAATTTTTATTCTTCACATTTAAGGAAATTGACCCTTCAGAAGTGGAATAAAAGTAAGGGATAAAGTGTGGTATAAAAAAGGGGGCTCAAAGAAGAAGATAAAAAGTGGAGATAGTCATTGGGGATTTAAAAAAGGGATAAAAAGTATCCCTCCAGCCGCATTCTTTATTCACTTTTAATTAAACAAAATGGGTGTTTTAATTTTGAAAAATCCAATAAAGCATTCGCATGAAACTGTATTTCACCTATATTTGCAGTTGAATTTATATTTCTTTAGCAGCAATTTATGTTTTGCAGAATACATTTCTGTAAATTTCTGTAAATACATTTCTGTAATTTTGTTTCGACAAAATGCATTTTTAATCCTGCCAATTCATTTTTTATTTTGAAAAATGCATTTTAACATTCGCAAAGTAGCAAATTATAGTTCAAAATAATTCATTATTACGTGCTTCTAAACACGAAGCGTGACGAAAGTCCAGGAAACTTATTACTAGCAGATGAACTGTCATCATGGAATCAAACGTGTTCATCAGATACTTTTTCCAGGATTGCTATTCAAGAACGATTGCTCTTCGCTCCATGCATTTGCTCATGCTTATACTCAACGCTCAAAGGATTCAGCAATGGTCTTGAGCAGGAGCATGAGCACGGAATAAGCACAGGAACACGCATGCAAGTAAGAGCAAGAGTGAGCAAGAGAGCTCATTCTGAATGCGGCCAAGAATCTGTATTGTCATGGGGGCACGATGTCATGCATACAATTACGGCCATTTCTATGAAAACTATGCATTTCCGGGCTTATATTGGTATGAATTTTTTTGTTACTTTTGTGATGATATAAATTCTCATCTTAAGGTCGGATCGATAATGATTGAACGTTTTTTTTTTTTTTCAAATTATAAGAACTTACGTTGTGTGCCGCAATAACCAAATGAACATTTAATTTAATTGTTAATCTTTTATAGAAAATTAAATATACTAGTGATGCCAGAATCTAGGAAAACTCTTCAATAAAATTTATTGAGTTACAAAACAAAGTGATTGACTAAATTTTCAATTAACATTTTATAAGAGTTGTATAAATTATATTTATTAAACAATCTTTGATGAGAAAACAGTGGGTTCCATTTTAAAAAAAGAAATTATCAATTCCGTTTTAAACAATATCAAGAGAAATAAATTAATTTTATAATTGGACATGTCCCGTATAATTCACAAATAATCTGTAGATTGGACAAATACAAAACAACTACAGCTAAGTAAAGAAGCGGTTAACTAAAACAACCCTCACTCAGTACGCAGGTTTATAGACGCTTACACTATGCTCTACTGGCATAACCTCACTGTCACATCCCTGGACAATGCTTTACATATAACAAACACATGTGTCGTAGAAATTAGTCATCAGACTCTTCTAAGCACAATATTTGATACACTGCAGAAATTCCGATTACGCTCCCTGTAAACAAACACGGAATTTAAAAGTAAAAGCTCGTTCTTCCCTATTGTTTCAAGAAAAACATTAGCTTTCCATGTTCCCAAAGTTTAAGCGGACCTAAAATAAATAATGCATCAAAATAATATAATTCAATTTGTCTAGACACTTAAACCGAAATTTGTTATGAATTCCGTTACAAGCTAATGTAAACGACATTCATAATCAATATGGATGAATAGAATAAAAAGGATAAAAATTAATTAAGTGAATTGACTTCTCGTGGTAGCATCAATAAAAGTAATAACATTCCAAACAAAAAAAACCCATTAATTATACTAGGTAACCACAAAAGTTCTTGCCGTTTTTAGTTCCGAAAAACAAAATGCCGAAAAACAAAATGCACACAAAAAGTAGCATATCGCTAGTCCACAAAGTAATCCCCATTGGCATCTAGCACCTTCTGCCAACGTGTCTCAAGTTGATCAATCCCCTGGCTGTAAAACTTGCTGGTCTTGGACTCAAAGAAGTCCGTGAGTGCCTTTCGCAGGATCTGTATCATTGGTCCAGAGAATGGAAAAGGTGATAATCCGTTGAGGCAAGATCTGGGGAGTAAGGTGGATGACACAAAGTTTCCCAGCCAAGCCGCTCTATGGTTTCCCTGTCCACCCGCGCCACATGTGGCCAGGTATTGCCATAAAGGAAGAGTATCCCTTTGCGATTCACCAATGCTGGCTCCTTCTGCTGCAATGTCTGTTGTCCACGTTCCAACTCCTGGGAGTACAGGTCCCAGGGATGGTTTGGCCAGTTGATAGCAGCTCGTAGTGAACCATTTGGCGTCTAGTCCACCAGACACACTAGTCTACGGGGTTCATCAGAAATGGCAAATTCTTCCAACCTGAATTTCTGGAACCAATGCCTTGCGGTGCGTTCATTCACAGCATCATCCCCAAACGCAAGACACATTCGACGACTTGATGCTGCTGCTAACAAGCCCACCTTGAAGTCACAAAGCAAACAACACCTAACCATCTCCTTCGATACCTCCACTTGTCTTCACTTCTGCACGAGATGTGATTAATGTAAATGCCCAACAGCCCTGTATTTATACAGACTAACCTTCCTGCTCCCCCCTGACAGATTGTGGACCACACTGTACACTCATTTGCATATCTTCTATCACTTCCTTTTATGGCAACATAAAAACGGCGAGAACTTTTGTGGTTATCTAGTAAAAAGAACATAATATCAAAAAGTAAAGGCCTAAAATACAGATACCACAATTGTTATGTTGAAAAATACAAACAAATCTAAATGAATCGAAAATCACAATGCATTGTCTTCCAGAAACAATTCAAATCTAACCATCAGAACAATTCATTTGTTAGTGGTCAGATTGGCTTCACATTATGAAACAGTATGTCCAAAAAATTGTGCCTCAGTATTTGCGTCATCAGACGCAGCTTCAATCGCTTCTTGAGTGATATTAAATTCTTGAAAAATTTCATAATGTGAACTCAAGGTCATGTTGAGCTGGCCAGGTTGGCTGAGATTTCTAACACATTTGTATTGCACTGCAGCACACCGTTGGGAAATTTCTTTCCTTGAGTGACTCTTTCTCGCCCATTTTCTCAAAATATTTCAAGGGGAAGGGTGTGATTAAAAATTGTTTTTAGACTAATGTGGTTTTGCTCTACAGGATAGCAATTGGAAATTTTTCTCTATCTTTAATAGTTTTCGAGTTAGCAAATGGATGACCTTAAATTTGGAGGTCAAAGTCAAATTTGAGTGCGGCAATGAATTCCCCATCCCCCTATTACCTATAAACTACACTCATCAGATCTCGCCTACCTGGCAGCTATGAGATATCTACAAAGTTACCAGACTTTTTGGATACCCTGTATACTAATATGATCAATAAGTTCGGAGACTGGCCTTCCTGACAGATATGATGTATTGTTATCAGTGTTACACACAATCTCAAAGTTGCTGAAAACGTTCCTGGAAGCCTTTGGAAGTGCATTGCCTTCAGGGAGGTCGTCGCTGCTTCCTGAACCTCAAATGCACTCTTTATAGTTCGTTTTTCAGACGAGAGAACAGGTAAAAGTCGCATGGAGCGAGCTCAGTGAGTAAGGAGGATGTGGAAGGGTTGATTTCCATTTTGGCCAGTGAATACCATGAAAGACCGATGTGCGGGAGCAATGTCATGTTGCAGTACCCAATCCTTGCTTTTCCAGAGTTTTAGGAGTAGTCCATTGTTAATCGTATTTCTACCATAATAAGTCCTAAATTTAGGCTTATGAGGATGAAACAATGTATGACGCTTCAGTACGCAGATCTTCTCTCTAGGAAGTGTTGGCACTGCGGAGCTGCTTCCTCTTTACCACGTCTCACGAGCCTCTGCGCCGCGGTCCAATAGATCCCCTCTCCTCGAAGCCTGATTGGAGATATCAGCAGTCTCCGAACTTATTTATCTTACTAGTAAGTGAATGAATGTGCTAGTCAGTTATTATGAATATTAACCCCAAAGCCATTCAACACACTCTTCATTTAACTTACAGGGTTATTCATAAAGATGGGGCAAATTTCAAATACGTATTTCGAAGTCGTTTTGTGTGCTGCAGGTTGCGAAGTGTTAATCCATTGTTCATTATAAACGTGATTCCGTTATCGTTTCAACAAACTCCTATCTTGTCATAAGCAAATTTACGAGTGGCGTAAAAAAAAAATCATAGAAGTTGGTTCATACTTCGTAAAATAGCAAACAAGGCGACATTTCCCATTTTTCTATAAAAAAAGAAAAAAGAAACAAAAAACAAAAACAAAAAAACAAAAAAACAAAAAAAAACGGCATCTCTAAGTAATATTGAAAAACTTTTAAACGGGCTTTTAAAACTTTGAAACTTACTCTGTCCGTGTGAGTTAATGTGCGGAATGTATTTCTGTCTTTTACAGTTTGTTTGAAATGAATATTTGAAATCTGCTCCTTGTTTCTGAATAACCCTATAAACGGAACATAAACACTGATTTATAGTCCATTGATACTTTGAGCTTATGTGTTGCATAAAGTTTGGTCGACTTTATTCAGATATATTCACGATTCATATTTACGTTACGAAATTTATGATGACAAACTGACAACAATTATAATTTAAAATAATTAGTCTATGCCTTGCCGACTTTTTTTCCCTTTCCTTCAAATGTAATTGTTTATCTCATATTTTTTTCCCAAGGAAAATGTTGAATACTATAGGAACGAAACTAATTTTTAATTTTTAAATACTGTTATCATTTTTTGCAATATTCAAATATAGAAAAGTTCATATAACTTAAATTCAATTTTAAGTGATCAAAAACATGAAATTGTAAAGCCTGCATTTTTATTGTTTTTACAGTTTGCCTGTAATAACGACGGTCGCGAAATTTCATGGGTTCTTTTTTCCACATTCTTCTTTAAACCATTTAATAATTGACTTAATAACACGCAAATCAAATTTAAAATTTGTAAAATTCTGTGCCGTGGATGTGTTGTATATTCAATAGGAATTTCGAAATGTGACGCTAAAAGCTTTCCACTGTGTCAAGCGTTTAAGAAAGCGTTTCAGTGTTTCCTGCTAATGCACATTAAATACAAGTGATGATGTCGTGTGCGGTTCGTCTCATTTAATGTCAAACAGATTTGAAATGTTAACGAGCTTTGTTTTCATTATTCTGCAAAATAACAACAAGAGTTAACAGTTTACGACTTCAGTCTTTTCGACATGGCATTTAATCTAAAGGTAAATCACCTTGGAGAGCAATCCATTTATTAACGCTGACTGCTTTCATATTTTGCTTTCCTTCAGTTTGTGGCTTTAGTTTTTACTCAGCGAGAAAATATTTCCTTTTTTATGGCATTTCCTGTTATTTTCAACGCGGGCTGGCGTAATGAACAGCGTAGGGATGCACAAACCACATCTTTCAACATGACTCCTATTTATTTTGTATTGCGCAGAAGCCTAAATCCACAGCCACGAAATCATTTTCCTTCGAGATGAATCTTTGTGATGCTTAATACTCCATCCCGGATAAAGAAATAAAATCTTGCACTGTATAATTTAAATGGCTGGGTTCAGATTTCAAAATAATGAAGAAACTTTACGGTTGTTCTTAGCTTTTCATAATACCGTTTAACATTTTAATTTTACATCATTTAAAATTTACATCCATAAAATTTCTATGTCAATCCTGATATCAATAAATGGTTGAAATTTAAGGCATGCTTAATAGGAGAACTTAAAAAACTGAAATAAGCCAATGAATAGCCAAATAGCAAATGTTAATTTATAGTGGAAAATAAATCAACTGAAATTTAATCTGCAATCGAGAAACAGCTAGTCAACTATATAGCAACTGAGACAAAACAACAGGTATATGCAACTGGTCATTATGAGCTATGATGCGGTTAAAATCAATCAGGGACGTTGACAGGCACCTCCGTCGGCCAATAAAAGACTTTCTGAAGCAAAGCAAATAATTAATTGCGAAATTATGAGGATCGAGCTTCTCCAAATTTGAGCCGAAACAGTTTGAAAGGAAAGAGGCGCGGGGGCGTCGCGTCGGTGATGAGGAGGAGGAGCTTAAAGGGAAATGTTTTATGGGACGGCTACTTTCTCTCTCCCGTTCATATATATGAGGGTCAAATTCTGTATTCCCCAACGACATCAAGGTCAGAACGAGACAGATCAGACGAGATCAGCCGCTAACTTAGGAAGAGAGCGCCTCCTGCGGCCATTGCCAGCAACCAACGTATAAAAGACCCTACGATCAGCTGACGTTCCCGGACACGGAGACTGGCCCCCGTCGACGACGCAACTCACGCCGCTTAATTAAACTCGGCTAAAAAAAAAAAAAAAAGAATTTGGGAAACTCCACTGTAATCATCATGGGTCTCTTCAGCATACAAAGGTGAGTTTCGAAAAATAATAAGAGAATATATGTTTTCAGAATGAGGTAATTTTAATCAGTTTTGAACTTAGTGATGGAAATAATCACAACTGACACAATATTTGAATTTTAGAAAAAAAATATAATTAAGCAAAAATTAAGATTGTTTTGGAGTTTAGAATTACAGAAGACTAAAATTAATGTTACGAACAGTTCTTCTGATTACAACGAAATGGAGAAATTGTTTATAGGTTTTCAGGTGATCCGGAAAAATTTCGTGAAATATTTTAAGCATGCTCCAATCGACAGAAATAAGTAACCAAAAATAAGAAGAAAGCAAATATTTATCTCTTTACAAATGATTTGAAATTTAAATTAAAGACATCTGCTATAATTGAGTAAAATGAGGTTCCATTACATTACTTCTTCAGCTCTCTCGCTCTCTCTCTCTGTTTTTTTTTTTTTTTTTTTTTTTGCTTTTTTTTGTGCCATATCATCTCAATTCAAGGCAAGTAGGTTAAGTACAACATGGGTGAAGTACCTTTATTCATTACATAATGTTTTCCAGAAAAATAGATATCAACTTGCAATATAAATGACTATGTCTTCTTTTTTTTCGCCTTTCTTTTTCCTTGAGCAGCAAGAGTTCGAAATGTTTGCAAAATCATATGTAAAGAGGCAAAGTTCAAGGAAATCGTATTATAATTTGTACGGAGGGAAAACAATATCGTCAATTTCTGAATATTTGCACGCACGAGAGGAAAAGTTTAAGTGGAACAACAAGTTTGCAGTGCCAAAATTCTTTGCACAGTCGCATTTAGTCATCTGAAATTTGTCACCAATTTGTTTTTTCGCTAATTCCAGATGTTATTTTGTATGTAAAGAGCTTAAGAAGGCGAAAAAAATATGTAATCACTATTTTTAAAAAACTTTTGCGGGGTTTCAGATAATTATAATATTATATAACTGCGATGTTTATGATGGATGGATATTAAATTTTTAATTAAAAGGAGGAGGAGGAGGAAATAAAAATACAAAAATTATAAGCTGACAGAAATTATATAAATAATGCAAATCCTAACATAGCACGCAAAATTAATGCAAAAGAGAAAATAATATGTAATACTAACAGCTTAGGGTTTTATTTTTAAATTTAACATTTGGCAAGCTTGGCGATAAGATGATCGGTGATGATAACGTAATAATGAAAATTCTCCACATTTTGGGAATATTTTCCACTCTTCAAGAACATAGGTGACTAAATCTAAGAACGGGCTTCTCACCCGTAAAATATAAATGCGCAAAATTTTATTCATTTGTAAGAGAAATTTAATTTTATCTTAAATCCCCTATTTCACGGCACATCTTTCGCAAGTTTCTTTTGTTAAATGTCTGAATAATTAAATTAATACGCATTAAGGATATCTTCTGAATATTACATAAGCGGAGTTATCGGAGTCATGAAATGAACGGGATTCTATTATGACGTTAGGCTTTCTTGCAAGGCTCAACAAGCCCAAGGTAAGAAACGTTTACAGTAATTATGAACTCGTTGCTAAAAAGACGGAAGAGACTAAAATTTAATAGAGTGATTATCTAACAAGTTCATGTGATTTATTGTTGCTTTTTGCGTGATGTTTAATCCAGCGCATCTTGAAAATAAACTTTAAAACAATAACAATTCATCATGAGTTTGAATGTTCAGTTCCTTGCATATTTTACAGTGAAGCTCTGCGTCAACGCAGAAAGCCCTTTCGATAAAGAATCAAACACCTTGAAACGTAATAAAAGTACACAAATGTCAGAGCCGTTCCATTAATGCCACTTTTTATTATCACTGGCTAATCGAAGCTGTTAAAAGGGGAAATTTGAGGTGAAAATGCTAATTAACATCCGAATCTAAAGTAAGGTTTGAGTCATTAACGTCAGAAATTAGGCCTCTAAACAGTCGTTAATCGAGAATGATTGTATACGTGGGCTTTACTTTTAATCAAGCGCACATTTCCTCGCTATTTTTACGTTAGCTTAAAATTTATCTTTCAAATTCAGTTAAGATAAGCAGCTTCCTCGTAGTCCGGTTAAGAACTGTAGATTATTAATGCTGCCCAGCAAAACAAATGATACATAACACAGAAGTTTTCTAGCGTTCTTCTTATAATTTAGCTTTCCTGAGCTAAGGTTAACAAGATTAAACAGAGTATAAAAAACCCGACTTTGATGAAACTTTCAGTATCCATACCTTGAAAACAACTGAACCGATTTTGATGAAATTTGGACTGTTTCCTAAGTTGAAAGATACTTAATCCAATAAAAGAAGAATTATTGCAATTCGATTTCTAGTTTCTGAGAGATACGTGGATAAACATACATACATACATACATACATACATACATACATACACTTATGAAATTTGGCACACATGTTTAGAAGCCCGCATAGACTAACATATGCGAATATTGTGCAATTCCAACAATATTACATACATACGAGTCGAACTGATAACCTCCTTTTTTGAAGTCGGTTAAAAAGGCTAGAACTTTGGGCGAGGTCAAAAATGCTACAGCCGAGTTGAGTTAGTGAAGAAAATCATTGTTGCTACGAAAGTCAACAATACTTAATAGTCAAGCAATAACCATCGCTTCACCAACCCAAATCGGTGTTTCCATTTTTGACCTCGCCCTTTAAAGTGAATTTTAAATTATAACAATTAATGGCTACGATCATAAATGTCAATTTAAGTTCAGTAATGAATCAAATTACTGTTGCGGTGATAGGCAACAATACCTTTACAATAGTAGCAAGAGCGATTGCTTCCTCAAACTGAACTCTGGATTGACATTTATGACAAAGTATTGCCAAATTTCAGGTTTGCGTTTTATCTCTTATTTATTATTTTGAAGACTTTCAACTTTCTGAGGTGGCATAAACTCTAACAATTTTTTTTTGTTTTATTTGTTCTTGTTTTTTAAATAAACACCTATGATTTCTTTAAAATTAATTCTTAATACTTGGCCCACAAAATCGTTCGCTGCTCTTCAGTACGAATTGAATACATATTTGATAAATAAATAAAATAAATAAAAACTAAAGCGTTTCTTAAGCATGTACATAGTTTGTTTTTTTTTAGTTAAAAAGTAGTTATACGCAGTTAATTTTTAATAATACTTTAGTTAGAAATTTCCACATCTTATTTTGGAATTTAGCTCTTTTCTGTTTTAATATGTGAACAATCCGGCATTTAGTAGTTAATGACAGGAAATGAACCTATGTTTCTCGAAAAGAATTCGATAAATTCCAATATTTATAAAATGAATAACTTGATTCTCCACTTCTTCAACAAGTATTAAATCAGAAATAAAAATTATAACTTAGGAAACGTGCAATAAGCAGTATAAAGCATTTAAATTAAGAAGTGAATTTGAAACGGCAAAAATGCATTATATTCCGCAAAATGCTTAAAGAGCGAAAGCATCTCATAATCATCCCTGCATCTCATAACCATCATTGGGAATGAAAGCTGTTAAACGCTCCTTGAAGGATAAGGATTTGCTATTGTTAAATGTAAAACGTTATTGGCTGTAAATCACGAACCATTTCTTCTGCTTTTTTGCAGTGGGAAAAGAGAAGGGGGAAAAAAAAAGGCGCGGCAAACAACTTGTCATGTGGTTGTCAGAGTCGATGGGAACAAAAGGAGGCCACGCCCACTTTCTCTCCGTCGCTTTTCGATTTTAACCCTTTCGTTCGCGATGTCAACATTGAACGGAGGAAATAGAGAGAGGAGTCAGGGCAGACTGCCTTGAAATAGATAACGGTGCCACCTGGCGGGAAATTGAAGAAAATCGGGAACAGACACGACCGCTCTCTTGATTATCCACTCCTTCATCGCTTTGTCAACCGGTCCCACCGTAATTTTCCACAATTATAAAGGAGTCGAAGAAAACGAGAAAAATTGCTCTGTACCTCTTCCTCACCATCTCAATCCAAAATGATTAATGAGCAGAAGTCAAAAAATTCGTGCAGGTAAACAATTTTATATTTTATTTGCATATGCAGACGAGGCAAAAGTGATTTATAATGCAAGAGAATGATTATCATTAGAGGATGTGGTACTTCTTATGTGATTATGAAATTTTAAATATCAAAACACAAACATGCTATTTTAAATATTTTAAGTCAAAATAACTGATCTTATTGCATCAAAAATTCTTTGTCTGATTGTATCAAGGTAAATTCTAACGGATAGTTCAAAATTTAACGAAAAATGTGGAGGAAAAGTAATTTTTTATATGGCAGAAGTTCACGCTTAACACGACGAATTAACATATTAAAAAATTTAACATAGCCCGTCAGTACTGAAATATTCCCCCTCTCCCAGTTTCTACTTACTTTATTCGTTTCATTTGCATATATTCCCTTCTCCTCCTCCTCTTGCTGGTGCTGTCACATTTCTTCGTTTGAAGCAACGCGTGAGTCATTCGTGGGCCAATTAAAAGCCTGACGCTCTTCGCACCTGGCTACGATTTGCAATTTCTCTTTCCAAATTCCAATTACAGTTTCATATGATATAAAAATAGAAAAGATATGCATTAGTTTTATTTACAATTTCTTTATTATTTTAAATATCTTTTATCGTTAAAAATTTTGCCATTGTATCACCATTGCTTTAGTTTGTTTTTCATTTTGGTTTCATTACAAATTTAACAGTTTTATTATATTTAATTGAATTAGATACATCAAAGAAGGAAAGGAGCACACATTTTTGATTACGCTATGTGTTATTGTAGTTTAGTTTTTAATTAATTGTAATATGTTATACATTATGTACTATTTTTCCATTGCGTTTTGTATTCAGTTTTACTGGGCTTGACTAGCACATCAATGATGAAAGTTTTACATTCGATTTGGTGACGAATATTACATTTTCGAATTGTGTGGAACAATTTTTGCATTATTTGTAATACTCTATTATCAATCCATTGACGCATTTTGAATCGGTGTTGATGGAATGCCTTTGAAAATTCTCTTTGCACAAATAGAAATCGAACATTTTAACGTTGACATCTGCGTTTAAGGAGAGAGGCAGAATAAGACTTATAGAATTTTCTTTTTATTGTGCTTTTTGTAAATTTACAAAGGAAAAACTAATATCTCATTTCATTATCATTTATTGTTTTATTCTTGAGGTTGGAAAGAAATTTGAACCCGACACGATAATATTCTACTGGCTTTCTGAATATTGACAATTCCAACATTATTTGAACTCTTGAAAAAGCTTTAAGATAAATATACATATATGTAGTTTACACGAAATAAACCTTAGCGAAAAAATCGTATCTCAGGTCGATTTAAAAGTCACTTTTAGAAAAAGGCGTGTTTGAATTAATTCGATGATCTCATCGCAAGTATTCAAATCGGGACAGAGCGGGACATTTCGACCTTACTTTTTATTATTCAAATATTATTTTAGCATTATAACACTATTCTTGACACACTTTAAGTGATTAACCGATATTTTATTCAATGCTTCAGTTCGATCTGTTTTCATTCATGATCGTTTAGAAAAAAAAATAATGGAAAAAAATATGCATTTCTTAATACTATAGCTGGATTAAAAGGACAGCTACTTTTTCTCCCGATAATATTTCAACTTTTTTTATCATCAAAAGTTATAATTTCGTAAAGGTGGTAGAATCATATGAGTGCGTCGTTGGTTCGCAGAAGTAATCTTTAAATTCGATCGACGCATTTGTTGCGTGTGTTGCGTGGTTGCGCGGAGAGTAATTGAGTAATTGAGTCGGCGTTGTGAGGGGACAACGACAGTCGGGAGACTCCCGTTAAAATGAAAAAAGAGGGGAAATCGGCTCCATTCCAAAACGTAAGAGCTTGAGGGGTTGTTGTGAATGAAGAAGGATAAAATTATAGAGACTAGTAGGAGATTAGGGAACGAACAAAGGGCCTCCTTGTCTTATCTCCTATCATTGGTAGCCTCCTGTTCCTCTTGGTCGCGCCGTCTTCTTTTGATGTTCTCAGTTCAGCAAAATTTTCAAGACTGTCACATGAATTTTGCCAATAATTTTTACAGTACTATTTTCATGTTTTGGCACTCCTTTATATTCTGACACTGTTCTTAATGAATTAATCTCTTAAAACTATGTTCAATAAAAAACGGTAGGATAATCAAGTAAGGATTAAGTGTGAAAAGTTGACGATTTTGTTATCAACATTCATTCACCAATATCATTCTTTGATCAATGATGTTTTGTGAATATTTTACGTTTTTAAATCGCATATGGCCTTTCGTAATTAATGTAAGTCAATTAAGGAAAACGAAAATAAAAGTTTTTCACAAGTAAATTGGCAAAATTTGACACTATTCTGACAATTGAAGACCTGGGTGCAAGAAGGGGGACAGCTCCACATTTTAAAAAATTTCAGGAATCACAAAAAGCGTTTTAAAAATTCATTATTAAAGATTTTGTCTTTATATTTAATATTAAGTTAGAATTTGCCTCTATGAAAACAATTTCAATGACATTTTAATAAAATATAAAGTTACCTAAGTGTAATTAATTAGTGTGTATCGGAGATGTCCCGTTCTTGCTCCGAATACAAATAATAATCCAAATACATTGTGGATTATTAATAATTATTCAAGTAATATTCAGTTCTAACAAGAAAACAATATGGGTCTTGTGATAAAAAAAATAGTTTCAAAATAGTACAAAATAGGTAATGTTTATTTCTGTTGTGTACTATTCATCATCATTGTTCAGTGCTTCATCACTCACGTTGCCCTTAGCATCATCTTCTTGTGTCAGTTCATTATAAAACCACAAGCATTCGGCACGAGAATGGGACAGATCCGGGAGCTGTATCGTTCTTCTCACGAAACGTAGCCTGTTACAGCTCATTTCCTATATTATCTTAAGGAATATTGGTTGGAGATGTCCCGTTCTTGTACAGAATGAAAGATAATATTTTTCTTCATATATTTCAATGTAAAACACAAAACCGGCAAAAAGTGGAGTGTCCCCTTCTTGCACCGAGGTCTTCAATTCAATTTAAAAATTTTACGTGACACAGGCTTGAAAATTTTGCGGTCATATTATTAATTCGGAATATTATTACTTTTTCTTTATGCAAATTATTATAGAAATTAATAGAGTAAGATATGATTAGTATTATAAAGGTTTTTTTAGTACTTCGCATTATAACAACATGACGAGTAAAGTCAAATGTTAAGGTGAAATAAATTGCTAATTAGAAATCAATGAAAAATTCTACATGCGTTTATTAGGAACTTGAGCAAAGAGCTACTTATAAGAATGCACGCTTGATCTGTACGTTTATCCGGCCGTCCGCCGTTTGCAGGATAACTTGAAAACGGATCAACTCTTTTAAATTCTATTTTCAGAAATATGGTCATCAAGGTCTTAGCTCGGTTGTATCAACTTTTCAGGGTTTTTTTCGTGTATCCCTTCAAGGCGAATTCACATGCTAAACAGTGACCGTAAAGAATACTAAGGTCATATAACAATCGATTCGTCAAGAATGAATACACTGTTACTTTCTGTTCATCTTTTAAGCATTGTTGATATGGGCATGGCCACGTGATAATCGCTTTGTCGAGGCTTAATAACTCAATCATTGCACTGCGTTGAAGAATAAAATTAGACATAAATTTGGAAAGAATTAAATAAATTTCCGTTGTTTAGTAGTAATTTTAGCTATACCAACAGCTCCTAGAGAGAAGGCCTGCGGACAAAAAGTGTATACAGGGTGCTTATGAAAAGGATGTCGTGAGATACCTAGCGATGTTCTGCACCTTAAAATAAACACAAGTTTCCTCATACGTTTTGTCGAAATTGCATTCCTTAAAGGAGTAAACAGCTCGTGAAGTTTGGTTAAACTCCGTCCATAACGTAAACAAAAGCGCATGAAAAAAAGTAAACACCACTACGTGTTCTATTAATAGGTTTCTTCGAACTACCTGTGCACTAATGTGTTGGCCCTAAACTCAACCACTCTCACAGCCACTGAAACATTCGTAATTACTAGACCTCAGAAAAAAGTATGTTTTCGATCACGCAGTTTCCATTAGCCTAATGTCTAACAGTTGCAATTGGAAATTTAATTAGACACGCCCATTCAAAATTTCGTTGAATAGAGTATAGACGGGGTGCGCAGGAAGTAGGAACGTGCATGCACGACTTTCTTTGCCGCCTTTGACTTCCGTCCTCAGAATTTCTGAGGCAGGAAAGAGTAAAAAACGAACAATTTAACCAACAAAAATGCCGTATTGTGTTGCTCCCGGTTCAAACAATTCGGAAAAGGCAAAATTATTGAGTAAAGTAACCTTTCATCGATTTCCGTGTACCGTTTTATAATATCCGACTCAGTAATAAATTAATGATAAATCGCGGCACTCGGTAGTCAATCTGAGTTATTTCTACTTTTGTCACAGCCAAAACGAAAGTGCAGTTATTTCGAAACCGGAAATACGTCTAGGCAAAAAAGTAAGCTTATGTTTGTAAACACGCACCTCGTCCATTTTAAATTCTCGAATTTAATTTATTTCTATGTCACAGAATTTATTTATTTCTTTGAATGTTGCAAGATTTTATTTATGATTGTAATCTCCTTATTTAAATATAATACTAAATTAATACGAGGGGAGATCAAAAAGTAAGTTGCACATCCACGGTATGGCCATTTATTACATCACCTATACAAAAGCAACACGGCTATAGCAGCATACAATGTAGGTTCACTTTTTCACATAGTCCCCAAGAGACCCTAAACATTTATCCGAACGATCAACCAACTTTTCGATTCCGGATACATAGAAATCTCCTCCAGCGTTTTGTAACCACACGGTGACAGCCGCTTTCACCTCCTCATCGTTTCGAAATCGTTGTCCACGGAGTTCCGTTTTGAGCTTACCGAAAAGATGAAAGTCGCATGGCGCTAAGTCGGGACTGTATGGAGGATGTTGCCAAACCTCCCACTTGAATCGCCGCAGCAGTGAGGTGTTGCGTTATCGTGCAACAAAATCACACCGGCGCTCAATTTCCATATACAGCAGTGATTTCACGATGAATGTCCGTGCAATTCACCCGTTTGGCCCATAGAAATCGGATTGCTGCTCGCACCTCAAGTTTGGAGTGGACATCCGGTTGATGCGCCATTGCTTTTAGCCCGCTAAACACAAAACACGACGGGAAACCACAGCAACCGTCCTATCCGACGTCTGCGCAGTTAATGTCCCTTTCTCCGCTTTGCCCAAGATTGCGACACACAGCGCGCTCCTGCGGCGAGTTAGTGCAACTTACTTTTTGATCTCCCCTCGTAAATGAATTATATATGAGGTGCTACCCAAAATTTCCGAAAACTTTCTTGTTGAAAGCAGAAAACGTACCTTATACCCTAATTTCCGCTGTCACCTTCACACGCATGCAACGATCCCAGCGATTTTTCCCGTTTATGGAAGCACTCCTGGAAGTCCGAAGTCTTGCGATTCCAATTGGATATCTTCGATGGAGTCAAAAAGTCGCTCAGCAACTGAAAGGTGCACCACCAAGAGGCATCTAATGGCAGAACCTCGTACTGTTTTTGATTTTGGTGGAATATTCAAATTCTCTGATATTTTGGGTAGCACCTCATTAATAGTCAAAATTCACCAATGATGATGGAGTTAGAGGCTTGTGGTGGAATTTTTATTTGATTATGAAATTGATGATTGGCCGTAGAGATGTTGACTTGAGGATGAAATAGTCGTCTTGAATGAGGTGGAGTTTTTGAAGTTGATGGTAAGTTGAAATTGAAGTATTTTGAATAAGAAGATGTATCCGGAAGAATATTGCAAACTTGTAGATGCAGACTGGAGGTATTCAATGGTGTTGATTCATAGTTATGGCGTTGATGTAATGAAGTCTTGAAGTGGAACAAGTTTATATCTACGGCCAACCAATCACTTCAAGATCAAAGAATAATTCCACCACAAGCCTCCAACTCCATCACCATTGGTGAATTTTGACTATTAATCATCAAATATATCATTCATTTATTAATTTAGTATGAGGGTCAGTCAAATGAAAACGAGATTATAGAAATGACAGCAGGAATATGCGCGTAGAGGTGCGTTGTAGAATACGGGCGCATGCGTAGACAAGTTAGGTAATCGTGCGAGTCGTTAGTGTTCATAGAAACCTGGTTGTATGCTGTTCGCAAAGCAAGGTGTGAGATAAAGTAACCAGGAAGGAGGAATAGCACGTTGTTTGAAATGACCTTTTCTCATTGAGTTCACACCTAAGGGGGTCACCATTAATGCGGATCGATACTGCGAAACTCTGCAACGTTTGCGATTGGCCATCAAGAACAAACGGCCGGGAATGATGACCGCTGGAGTAATCCTGCTTCACGACAACGTCACGCCTCTTACGGCCAACAGGACAACGGAGCAACTGATGAGGATGCAATGGAATGTCCTAGAGCATCCTCCCTAAAGTCCTGACGTGGCACCGTGCGATTTTCACGTTTTCAGACCGTTGAAACAACATTTGAATGGACGAGATTCACATCGGACGCTGAGGTCCAACAGGAGGTCACGGCTTTTCTACTTCAGCAGCCAAGGGAATTTTATGAGAAGGGAATCCGTCAACTCGTGGATAGATGGGATGCTTACCTTAACGCTCACGGTGTTTATTTCTAAATTTGTTCAGGTATGTACCAACACTTTAAAAATCTCGTTTTCATTGACTGGCCCTAAACTTACGAGATATATGAGATATATTTAATATTTAGTTAAGGAGATTACAATCATAAATAAACATATGTATTTTTTCTTTGATTTCTAATTAGCAATTTTTGACCCTAATATTTGAAGCAACTTAAATCATATTATTTTAATGTTCATTTTCAATTCAATTTGTTGTTTTTTTTATCTTTTTATAAATTTGATTCAAATTGGATTAGGCTGTTTTTACCTAGTGTGATATTAAAGCAGATGAAAACAAATAGTCGCTGAATTATTTTAATTTATTCTATAGTTGATCATATCTATATTATTATGCTGTATATTTTATTGAAGAGATGATAAAAATGATCATTTATAATGATGAGTGAAATTTCCTCATTAAATTTTATAATCAAATTTATTTTTAGACATTTTTCTCACAGATCTTTGAAATTTTATCTTCAATAGCATCTTTCTTGTATGTATACCGATATAATTTTTTAATTTATCTACTTTCTTTCATTCGTTTAGAATGTAATTTCAATAAAAATATAACTGTAAATCTATTTATATCTGAAAAATATTTTTCAATTTAAATACTACTTCCTTGAGATTTTTTGCTTATTTCTCCCCTGACCAAAATTAAATTTTTCTTTGAATGTTTTTAATGTTCTTTAACTTATTTGACTCTGCAAAACGACTTTTTTTTTTAAATGAAGTTATAAATTATACCAAAAAGCTTCAATTGAAAATGATTATAATCGATGCAGTGTTATTAATCATTACTTTAAGGTTTCGTGAAGAAGAAAAAACCACGATACATGACTGCTTGACTTTTGATTGGTTTGCAAAGGTCATTAATCTAAAAGGAGACAAATTTTTTCTCACCTTTCAGTTTTATTTTTCATTTTCAACATCATTATCTCTTCTTCCACTTCTTCTTCACGGTCAAGGGGAAAAACGAGAGGAAAAAATTGAAAGGTTGATGGGGAAACGGAAAAAGTTTTTTTTTTTCAGTTTTAAAGAAAAAAAAGAAAAGAGTCGAGCAGAAATCTCCTCCTGCGCGGCGTCACCTGCTCACTTCCCCGCGGCGACAAATTTCTCGTTTCTAGGTGACGTTCACAAAATTCAGGGCACTTATATTCCGAAGCTCACAATAACCTAATGGGTTATTGAGAAAGATGTGGTAAGAGAGATCACAATCAACCAGTTCACAGGGAGATTTGGGGAGGGGTGGAGACGATGGAGTCAGTCAAGCAAAATGACGAGTACGAGGTCGATGGAAACAATGATTCGACGCATTTCAATTCATTCAGTGCAAAATGCCTAGCTCGCCTGGTTTTATTTTTTTATCAATTCCATTGAAATATATTGAGATATATTAGCATAACGAAATTAAAACAATAGAAAAACTTGCGCCATCTGAGCAAGTGTTTTATTGAAAATAGTTCTTTGTTTTATTAAATTGCTGTCTAACGAAAATAATTATCGAATTTGCGTTGGTAGTAAAATTTAATGAATGATAGTTTTAGATAAGCAAATTTAATACTTTAAATTAAAGTTCATGAATAATACAATATTACAATAATAAATTCATAATAATAAAATAAGATATAAAGACCCAAAGATCATTTCGATTTTTCATTATTTTTGAGGGTCAAATGATGTTTTAAATTTTTCAGAGATGTTACGTTATATTAAATAATAAATTTTAATTATGTAAAACTATTTTTGAAGTTACATTGTTGGGAAATTTATTTCAAGATGTCCTTAATTTGTTGTAAGATGTCCTGAGAATCTGACACCATATACAACAATATAAAGGACATCTTGGAATAAATTTCCCAATATGTAATTTCAAAAATAACTTTACATCGTCGAAATTTATTATTAAATATAACGAACATCTCTGATAAATAAAATTAAAATATCATTTGACCCTCGAAAATGATGAAAAATCGACCATTTATATCTTGTTATTTATGAACTTATTATTGTCATATTGTATTATTCATGTACCTTATTTTGAAAAATATATTACATGTACTTAATAATACAAGAAATCAAATGAAGTAATTAAATTACTTTTGTATTACAGTAAGAAGTAAAAATTTATAGTGAAAATATATTTGCCTTGTTTATGTGCAAATGTTATAATGTAAAACTGATAAAGAAACAGTTTAAAAATAACCTCAAAACGCAAAAGAGTTCGACCCGTATGACCTTATTTATATTTTGTTACGAATTCACTATTGACATTATAACAAGTTAGCAATTTCATTTCTTTATAATGATTTTAAAACACGCCTATACCTTAATCAATAATTTAGAGGTTTGTCTTAAACCCACCTTAATGAAAGGACAACGTTAACCAGCTAAAATCTCAACATTAAATTCCTAAAAAAAAAAAATAAAATAAGGTAATTTTAGTAAAATTATCGAAAATTTTATTCATTCAATTTTATTTTGTTTTCAACTGATTTTTTATGTTCAAAATTTTATGTTTCACTGAATTAAAAACAATAAATTCTTTAATAAATTCATTGTTCTGCACACTTTGTACTGTATTATGATAATAAGTGATTAGAGAAACGTCCATTTAACCATCTAAAGTAAGAAACTATCGTCAAAAACCATTGTTAGCTGTTTAAAAAATCCAGAGAATTTCAGTTAATACAAAACTACTGAAGTTGTCCGACAGGATGAAACTTAACTGTAGATAATAATAACAAGATAAGAGGAAAAGGGTTTTTTCAAACCAAGCTTTTATAATGTTTTATTTAGTGGCAACAATAAAGCTTAATTTTGCAACAATAAACAATAGATACATTTAACTCTCGCCATAACGAATTGTCCAATTGTCTCAACAAACAATTCGTAGTAATGAATTTGCGCCATTAGAACACGAACCAGTGAACCGATTTGAAAATTTTTTAATTTAACATAAAATGTCATCGATCCTGTGGGTATGTGTGTTAAGTTTCAGCTCCCTAGCTTGTTGGGAAGTTTGTTTAATATTTATTACAAGATTTGACCTAAACAAACTAACATTGCAAGGTTAATAAAAGCTTTTAAAAATAATGTACTGTAAGTGGACATTTCTCTAATAACTTAATAAATTCTTTGCAACGATACGAAACTTGTAAATTTTGTTAATAACCAAAAATTTGATCTTTGCTTCTTAAATCCCTCTCCCTCCTTTTTAATTTTACTCGTTAAAAACTCTTTCTCAACACATACATGTAGCAAAACTTATTACTACATGTAAATGGCGGATGTAGAAGAAAAGAAGGATAAGACACAAAAACCCTGGAAAAAAACAAAATTTGAACACAAGGAGGTGAAAAAGCCGAAGTTTCGGTTAGAGACTACCCTTTGTCAATTTGTACTATATATGTGATATATACTCAGACATTCATAAAATAAGTATTTTAAAATTCTACTTTGTTAAATGTGTCTAGTAACCACGAATTATCATCTCAAGACAAAATCAATTTAGTAAGTTTCCTTTTTTTTTAGTTAGAATTTGATTGGTGACATAAGCAGTAGTTTTTGTGAGATTATTTTCAGTCTGTCATATGTCTTGTATATCTACAGACATTCTTATTAAATACATTCTTAATCTTGCATATCCAATTTAGTTTCTTTTTTTTTGAGACAATTTTTTTTTCGGCGCTTAAAGGCATGACGATTCGGCGAGAGGTGACAGACGAGAAGCAGCGATAAGAGCGAAAGAGAGAGAGAGAATCCATCAAACCTAATTTAAAATGATGTGTGATTAATTGCAACATAAACAAATCTGAGGAGCAAATTTGCTTCAACCGGGAAGTTCTGTGGTACTACGAAGGCCAAAACGATCAACGGCAATTTTTTTTTTTAATATTTATTGCAATCAACAACTTTGCAGTGAAAACTGCTTTCACATGGGACTGATTTTATTAAGCATTTCATAATATATTATGAAATTACAGTAGAATCCTTAGAGGAGGTTAAAAATCTTTTGCAGCGCTGACTAAACGTAAGAATAATGAAAAGTAAAATTAATAAGGTTTATTTTTGAATGTAATTAATAAGCATTAAAACAGTAAAATATTCTCGATTATTTCTTCCACGTCAAATTCTGTTATTTATTTAATACTTAAAGAAAAGTATAAAATCAAAAAATATGAAAAGAAGTCTAATGAGAATAAAGACAAAAGCAATAAACAAAGAAGTTAGAATATCATTGGGATGCAAATAAGGACTAATGATAAGTATGTACAATTTCATTTTGGTTTTAAACTTTGAAATGATAAAGTCGTGGATTATTTTTAAAACATATTACCACCGTGTAGAAATTATGTTTATTAAATTATCTTGTTAAAAATTAAAAACAGAAAAAGTACCATGGTAGCGTTTTGATCAAAGAAAGAGCATGAAAAGCGCTTTCCATTTAACAAGTGATTTTCCATTCCGCATCACGAAACAAGAAGTGCAGGAAACGGATTGGGAAGCTGGAGAGAGAGAGAGAGAGAGAGAGAGAGAGAGATGATGCTAAATCACTCCGTCAATGTCAATCGATTGTTTTCATCATGTGGACCGGTGACGAGGAGGAGGAGGAGGTGGTGGTCGTGGCAGCAGTGAAGGTGGAGTAGGCAATGGAATGGACTGGGTGATCGTGTGAAGGTTCGCTTTTGTTCTTCCTCGTTTTGCTCAGTTCTGCGAGTCATTGGCCTCGGATCATTTGTCTCCTCGGTCTGGTTCCATCGGTTTCCCATTGTCCCACTGTGGGTCAATCTAATTCAAGGCCACGGAGGAAAAACTCTTCGATTTCAGTGACCGCTTTGTCCTCAGGGTTTCAGATTTCTTTTTCTCGTCACTAGGGGATGCAAACCTACTGATCGCGGAAGCTCCCCTCCCCTCCCTTCTTTTTCCCCACCGTCGGGGTGAGGTCACATGCGTTCGCCCCCGGGAGAAACGCTGCTCCAGCCCTTGCCTTTCCTATAAGTGTCCTATGCTCCCAACGTGTTGTTGACGTTCTACAATGGCCCTGCTCCGAACGCTGTTGCCGCTCGTCGCGATCTCCGTCGTCACGTTCGTCACTGATGCTCGCACGTGTACCGACTACGCTCACGCAGTGTCAGATAAGAATGACAACGCCACGCACGTGATGTGTGCCACACCGGCTTCCTCGTGCCGCTTGACAAAGACCGGAGTCGCGCTAGAGGACCAACATCGCATCTTGCACGCCTTCAACTCTCACCGAGATCAACTGGCACGAGGTAAACTCTTCTCGCTCCCACCTGCATCCAACATGAGACAAGTGGTAAGCATCCTCTGACAACCCAACCGTTGTCTTTTTCTATCATTTTCAATATGTATTATCTTCATATTCATAAAGGTATTTAACCAACATTTTTCACTTTAAGAATGCCGCGCAGGTAGCTATACTTCCCGTGTATACCAAATTCCGTTAAAATCAGTCTCCAGTTTTAAAACAATAGACCTAAGTCTCAATAAGTACAAGGTTAGCCTAAATGATTCATCGGGTTTCAAAGCATTGTTTATTAAAACCCGATGAATCATTTAGGCTACCCTGTATTTCTTTAGGCTCTACATAGATTATTAAAATATAAAAAAACTTTGCCAATCTTTCCTTATTTAAAAGATACTGAATTATTGTTATTAAGCCATAACGCAATCATTATGCCCTGTATGAACTTCCTTTTATAAATGTCTCAATGAATGTTCTCGACTGCTACGCAGTTTAATAGAGAGCTTTCTAAATGAATTTTCTAAACAAATTTCTGGGTCTTTAGTGTATTGTAATCCTAAAAAAAATATATAGACAACTATTAGAAGATACTTCAAAATACGACAAGGGGAGTTTTTGTTTACTTACAGGCAATGAACTCAAATTTACATCGGATGATCCCTGGAATTCCTAATAGAAAACTTATAGCATGTAAGTGTCACATGTTTCTGAAATTCTCCAATTTTGTAGCAAGAAATTAGCACGGTTTTCAACTTCAATTAAGGTTAGGTTTTCTTCATATTGAAATTAGGAAGTTTTTCATTTTCTTTAACAAGCATCCAATATTAATAAAGCAACTGTATTATTTGAACATTAATACTTTTTCGTGGATAATTTTTCTTTGTAAAATTTCTAGGAAAAGTTTTTTAGAATGAAGATAGCTGCTTTAAATTGAGGGTGTTATTAAACCTTTCCGTGTTCAGTTGAAAAAAAAAATCAGAATATTAACTAGTATCTTACAGCAATAGTAAAATGAAAGATTGTAATAGATAATTAATTTACTTTTTCCCGGTATTACCCTATATCCATGTATCAAAAAATAAAATCATAAAGTCGCTATATTTTTAAAAACATAAATACATGATAAAAGAAATAGTCATCCTTTGAGGGAAAAGATGCCCCTTGTCAAACTAGCTTGGCGCCTCCACGTAAAGAGGAGAAAGGGTGTATGTGAGTTTGTGTGTGTGTATGTGTATGTGTGTGCCTATGTGTGAGGATAAAGGGGGATAGGATTGACCTCATGGGGTTGCCCTGTAAACACAGAGACTGAATTTCCAGAATTTCCAGAGAGGGACTGGAACCACGCCTTAGTGAGGAGCAACCCCGAAGAGGTTTCTTTTTTTCCCCCACCGCCAAACACCGGTCTTGCTCGGTCATAAAAATACTTTCACCGGCCCCAAAAATTTTGCTCCAGGGTCCCAACCAGTTAGCAGCATAAAGGCATAAAAACAACAACAGGTTAATGGGCTGCAGAAAAACAGGGGGAAGCTTTGAAGAAAAAGTCCTTTCAAACAGCAATAACACGATAATTTAAAAAATAAAACTGATTCATAGATTTTTTATCGGGCAATTTCCTCCCGTTATTTTGGTAACGTAAAAAAGAAAACAGAATTTAGAACAGCAGAACATAATGAAATAAAAAAAAATCCGATTAATCAACAATAAAGGGAAATGCACACTCGAGAAATATGTTTTAGAAAGAATTACTGTTATTTAAAGCTCCAATCTTTATTCTGGATGTACTAATTAAAATTTTCAGAAAGTTACTGAGAATTTGTTGAATTTTTAAATTTAAAAATTTATCATTATTGATGTTTACATGAAGCACCCAGAATATAAGTAATCACGGACTATTTAACTTGGCTTAAATTTCGGAAATATAAAACCAAAATCTTTTAAATATTTAAATATAAACTTTCCTTCTAATTTTTACCAATTGTCAGGCACTGATTGAAATGCCTTCCGTCAGTTTATTCTCATGGCTGATCGTGAGAACGACTTCAGAAATGTAAAGCGAGTGGCTGCGAAAACAATTCAGCAATCTTCAAGTGAAAAATGACTTCGGTTGAATTTCTTATTGATTCTAAGTCATGTCATCAATAAAACATGGAGCATGACAAAGACATTCCTCTTAAGGAGGAAAAATAGTTTTAAGAGGAAGGCGAAACAAAGGGCAGGTATGCCCCTTTGAATAAATACCTTCTAACATTTTTTCTTGAAAAATATTCGGAAATACTATTTTCATAGAATTAAAACTTAAAAGAATTTCGTTATTCAACTTTTGTTTTATGTTTCCCTCCCCCCTCCCTCCCTCAAACTCATTTCCTCGTAGGTATGGGATGATGAATTGGCTGCCATTGCTCAGGCACAAGCAAATATTTGCAACGAACTAGCTGCTTGCCCAGAATGCAGAGCTACAAGTAAGTAAGACAAAATGCAAATTAAGTAAAATATTTTAGCAATCAAAGGTAATTGCGATAATTTATTCCTGTAATGATTTGGGAGGGTGAACAAAAAGGCCTCCTATGAACTGCCTACATTGCAGAGTAAAAATTTCACCAGTCCATACGAGCCCTAATGGTTGATTTCGTCGTTAAACCGGATGAAATACTTTAATCAGAGTTCCTCATTAACCCGTTCTTCCGTCGAGAGGAACAGCCAGCAACAATGACGACGTCCTCAACAGATCACAAAAGTCTACATAAACAAGACGTAGACAAACTAGCTAATCATTAAAAAGAAATTATAAATACAAATAGAATAATAAATATTTTTAAGTTCCTGATGTTAATTATTTAAAAATTTCGATCAGGATGTAATTTTTTTCACAAAAATAAATTATTAGTTCAGGATAGCGGAAATATGGTATCACTGTTTATAACTGTTCAAGCAGTCATGTCACAGATTTAGTGGCTAATACGGACATTTCTAGATTATTATTATTCAAATTTCAGTTTTTGGGTCTGAAAATTCAATCAGTGGTCTGAAAATTCAATTTCTGAAGAAACAAAATTGACATTGAAATCGCCTTTTAAAATCATTGATGATTTAATCTGAATTTCTTCCGAGTGAAAATGCATTCTCCATAATGTGGGCAAGCAAAAACTGGTGGATAAAATGAGATTTGAGAAGCTGCCGTATTTAGCGGTATATTTTACTATCGTGAGAATGATCTCATCATTTTCCAAAATATAACGAGCTGCCAAAATTCGCCTCCTAATGTTGCATTCACGATAAAAAACGTGCATAAGGGGAGTAAGTTGATATCCATATGAGCAGCGACAATATTCGCCCTCGCGTTGGAATTAAGATAGACAGCAACCCCTCCATGTGGTTGAAACAGCTTTGTCACTAGCCTATACTTCCGGGAGCAGAATTAAAAAGTAACATTGTAGCCTCATTCACTATTCTGCCAAGAAAAAGGCGAATGTAAGCCGCTATCTTCCTGGCTCCTACCACTAACTCATGGACGGAGATAACAAAGTGTAATACGCCGTCCTTAATCTATCAGGTGCCAATCCGCTATTATTGTGGTATGTTTTAGTTTTTGTTTCACTTATGGTTATGCTCGGACTTCCACTGAAAGAAATTGTATAAACTGCCTTAAGTATTTTGCTTAAAAAAAAGAATCGTCGTTAATTCATATTCCAATTTGCTTTCGTGTTTGTAAGGAACATAGGAGTTTTCTGATGTGATTTCTAATGACAATAACGATTTCACAAATGGAATATCAAACATCAGAAAAACAAGCCGAGACTGTATAAACTGTAACGGCCAATTTATTTTGTCTCCGTTAATCATCGGAATAAATTCATAAAAATTAGGAAAAAATCATTCAGAATAAATTAAAGAGGAATATAGAGTACTTCGATTTTTATGTTCCTAACGAAGAATACTATTTAAACTGTTAATTAACACGTCGAATTAAATTACTAAATTATGATTAAGCGTGAAGCAGTCTAAAGACAATAAAAAAAAAATCAATGTGTTTGCTTCCTCATCACAAGCTGTGTTTTGCTTCATTCGACTAGCCATTTGGAACTTTGTCGATCAATTATTTCCTATTGAATGTCTATTATATGCCATATGTTGCCATTTGCAAATCTTTTCAGTTATACAGACCACGCTACCCGCACAACTCCGACTTCACTGGGACAATTTGGTTCAAGCTTCAGAGTAGATAATGTTGAATATTCGGCATACCCAATTTCATTCCTTTATATACATACAGAATATCCAACCATATAGACAAATGGACAAACTTTCAACCCCGTATCTCCGACCTCAGTGGGCCAATCAAAACAAACTAAATAGTGAATTTACATACCAAATTTCAACATTATGCGTCAAAAAATGTAGCAAATTATAAAGGGGACAGGCATTGATGCTCCATTTTTTCCGCTACTTAATAATCAGTTTGCTGGAAAAGTAACAACAGTTTTTATTTTTTATTACATAATTTTAATTCAGTTTAAATCAGTTGAGAATACGTGGCACTGCAATGTCAGAACTATGTTAAAGACGCAAGCCAGTTAAAGATATCATTACGGTATTTGAAAAGTCGATAGTTCTGTTGTCAAGTTTTGTTTACGGTATTTGACTTCAGATACGTGTAGAGCATCAAAAAGTAAGTAAAAGTGTCCTATCTATTCGGGAATATCGCTAAAATGGCGCTCAAAGAATAGATAACCAAACTTTGACCGCCATTTTAAGAGGTTCCCAAACAGATAGGACATGCGTGCCGATGGTAACTTTTACTTACTTTTTGAGGCTTTATCCGAATCTGAAGTCAAAATAAAATAATTAGAAAAAAATGGCAACAGAACGATCAATTCCGCAAATTCAGTGATGATGTTTTTAATATCACTGAAAATTCGAGAAAAATCTAAAACTTTGTTAATTTTTAAAAAATACATATATGAAAATTATAATTACAAGGGGTAGTGAAATCAAAACGATCAGTGAGGAATTGCGGGCAAAGGAAAGGACATATCTGTCAGTAGTCCCCGCCAGTGGCGACACACTTCTCCCACTGCGTCACAAGTCGCCGGCTACCAGTGTGCGTGGTTTTCTTCGCGAAACGTATTCGTGTGTTCTCATTGAGCAGGATGACCCCGCGGAACAGGAAGCCGGTCGTTTGTTCTTAATCCACCATTGCAGCATATTCAGAGTCGTCGTATAGCTATCAGAAATAATAGTGTGGCCGTCAGGAGCGAACTCATTCAGAACTGGACCTCCGTGATCGAAGAAGACGACAGGCAAGACTTTGTAAATCAACCATAAAAAAACTTCTTGTCCACAAAATAAGTGGACAAGGCTTTGCCTATACTTGGCTGCGTGCACAATTTCTTCGTGCAGTCCATACTTCTGCGTGCGTAACTTTCGACTCACTTACACAGTTCTACACATAAATATCACTCGGTGAATTTCGGCTGCCAACTGATTTTTCGCTGTGAATGTATTGGGACACCTGACATACTAAATATTTAAACTAAATTATACAAGGCTAATAGAATGTCGGGCCTGCTTTTGCGGCTGCACAGCCTCTACTCGCCTAGTAAGATTTTCCAGAAGTTTTTGGAAGGTTAACGCTGGAATTTTTTGCACCTCATCATTAGAAGAAACGCCAACTCAATGATGTTGGGAAAGTGGACGGGTGCGAAGTTGACGTTTCAACTCATCTCCAAATATCCTTAAGTGCTCTTAACTTAACCCGTAAGTGCTCTATTGGGTGCAGGTCGAGACTGAAGGCCATTCACGTTCATCTGTGCCCGTTTTCTCAAACCCTCTACTTACAGACTCTGATTTCTTTATGGGAGCATTGTCATGTTAATGAATAAACAAACTGTTTCCAGAGTGTAGGCAGCGCAGAATTGTCTGGAATGTCCTGGTACATCTCGGAAATGTCCAGATAGATCATACTTTTCTTCAAATGAACCAAAGGGTCCAAACCATTCTAAGAGAGAAACAGCCCCACACAATAACGCTACTAAAATGTCATGCGAGTTTCATCGCTCTATACAACCTTTCCACTTCTCTACAGTTCTTTGCGAAGAGCTTTACACCAACATTCATTGAGCGGTGGTCATCGTGATCTTAGGCTTATGGGCAGCAGTTCTTCCATGTTAGCCCATCTGTTTCAACTCCCGCCGAATATTTCTGATGCTAACGCTAGTTCTTGATGCTTGTCCAAATTTCATAGTGATTGTGATAGCAGAAGAAAAACTTGATAATCCCGGACAGTCGTCTGAAGCACTCGCTGATCTCCGTTATCAGACTTTATATCAAGTTTAATGATATCTTTAAATAATGGCAATTATATGAACTATGTATTTATATAGCGGTCTTGTTTAAGGTCAATTACTGTCACGGATTCACGTTGCAACAACATTTTTTTCGCATTAGCACCATTTGTGCCTCAAGTCACAAGGGGTTAAGTCAGGGAAGCGTGGAGGCCATGGCAGCTTTCTTGATCAGCATTTCCGACACGACCGCTCCATCAATTTTGTAGCTGTAGCCCTCTAGTCGCTGCAAACAGAAACATAGATCTCCTGGACATTTTTCAAACGCTAATTCTTGATGCTTGTCGAAATTCCATAGTGATTGTGATAGCAGAAGAAAAACCTGATAATCCCGGACAGTCCTCTGCAGCATCGCTGATCTCCGTTAGGGAGTTAATTAATAAGCAGGTTCATAGTCGTTGTTACTTCACGCTTCCACTTTACAATGACATTATCTTCGGTGGACTTGGATAGGTTTATCAGGCCTGAAATCTCATGAGCTGAGTTTCCACTTACGTAGTATCCAATGGCAGTAGCATGTGACAGCTAGCCTTGATTAATGTTTTAAAACTTTACTTACGCTAATTATAGCTTGTTTCATGCTGTCACTATAACATGATATCTAACCCAAACTTTACATATCTAATGGCTGTATTCACCATCTCTTGTTATTCTGAAAGTTAGGTTGAGAGTTAGGACGACAAATGGTATTGAACGTTTCTCTATAGGAACATGTTAAGGTTGCCCAACCCGCACTTTTAACTCGAGGTGGCCATAAGTGGCCAATTTTGGGAAGATAGTATATTATTTTCTCAGTTTTTCACTGATTAGAAGAAACGTGTCAATATATTTTCAGACATGCAAGAATTCGTTTTTCAATACTATATAATCTGATATGGGGAGCCTTTTTACCTTTCTTAAAATGCAAATTATAAATAATTAATTGAAATAATTAATTGAAAATAATAGAAACATATGCTTAGAATACTAAACAAATCACATAGGAGTAGAAAAGAAATTATGCATTAGAACACTTATTATTTATGAAAACTGAAGCTCTTTAGGAATGTCTCCTTTGGTTTACAGAATTCTTCTTTTTCATCAGACAGCTTTTCCGTTGGGCAAATAGTACACATGGTGAAAGGAAGCAAGGAAAAACTCAGCTGGAAACAACTCGTTCATCGGTGGTTTGACAAATTACGTCACCTCCCCCCGACAGTGGTCGACTATTATAATCCTTTGCTCGACAATGTTTCACACGTTGAGGTAAAAAAAAATGCCTTATTTACAGTGTTCTTTATTTGAATCCTAAATTTAAAAATATGATCATACTTAAGTGTTTCATTATTTAACGAATAAATTTAAATAAATTGCATAAATATGATAGCCCGCCGTTTCTATATTAAAGCGTTTTTAGAGTTAACTATTTTCTGTTTCACTATGTTCTACTTATTGCAGGTTGCTTGGGCAAGGGCCAATCGCATAGGCTGTGGTTTTAGCACCTATCGTATTAAGCGCGAACAAATTCAACTTTTTATTTGCAATTATGGGCCTGGGTAAGAAATTCTAAGGACTTTTATTAACATCCCAGAATCCTCCTTTTTTGTCTTATCTTTAAATTGAATAGCCATTAAAGGGTAGAAAACAAGCCTAATTTTAAATTCTAATTTTTTACCATGTTTATAGGCAACTTGAGCCAGGGCAAAAACTTTACACGAGAGGAAAGCCATGTGGCTTACAACCAAGAAACTCGTGTTGTCCAACTTACTCTGCACTTATCTGCCGTAATAAACAGACCACTTAAATTAAAAATATTAGAAAATTTCCTGAATTTTTTCTTTCAGAATTGCTGTAAATTAAATTTGGATTAATCATTTTCTCCCTTTAATACAGCTTCCAGCACACCCCATCGTCGAAAGACTAGAGACATCGATCCGAATTTGGCGCACAGTTCTGAGGCCTTACCGAATTGGTCAGAGTTCCCAGCTTTTCCAGAACTGTTGACTTGCACTTTCAACAGAGACTGCCGTATCAAGTCGATAGGAACGCATCCGTGGAGTTTCAAAAACACTACCGAAGGTTAATTGAATTTTTTTTGTAATAATTTATTCTATTCATATTAACTTTTTTTTTTTTTTACATTAATATACATAATGATTAATGACGTCTCGAGAGTTAAAACATACAAAATAGCTTCTACAAGGTCAGCATTTCTGAACTTTCGGAGAATGATTACAAGATACTTAATAAAATCTTGCAAACATTCCAAGAAGGAGCTTTCGCTGCGATGCAGAAGTGATTTTAAATTTAGCTAAACTTTCTAATAAACAACTAGTTCGTTTAATTTCTTCCAAAATAAAAAAATTTACAATTTATTAAGTAATATGAATTGCTTTATGGCAACAATAGTAGATTTCGTACAATTATACCGACAGAGTACAATGCTCAAAAGATAAACAGAAAGTAACATTTTATTCATTATTGACTCCTAACTACGATTCGATCGTTACATCACAATCAATAACTTGGTATTCTTGATGTCACTGTTAGATCATGCGCAACTGACTTAAAGAGATCCACGAAAAGTTGATACAACTGAGCTAAGACCTTGATGATTATATTGTCAAAAACAGAATCTGAAAAAGTTAATTCGTTTTCAAGTTATCTTGCAAACGGCGGAAGGCCGGACAGATAGAAGGACAGACTAAGTGTGCATTCTTTTAAGTAGCTTTTAGCTAAAGCTCCTAATAATTGATTTTTAACAAACCAGAGATAATGCGAAAGAACCCAATAAGCCGGAAAATATTTATTGCAGATACCATTTAAACCTCGTTTTAAACTCTTGGAATAAAATCTTGTATAAATTCAAATAATTCGGTCCTTTTTTTTTTTACTTGATCGAAAAACCATAACAAACAATTAAAAGCATCTAATTAAACGCTCTTTACCATATATTCCCCATCATTTTCAAATTTTAATGCAGTAATTATCTTAACTAAAAAGTACAGAATTTTAATTTTAATATAAAAAGAAATTGTTCATTTTAATTATCGTTTATTATAAACTGTTAATATGTACTTAATTATACAATGAATTCTATATTTCGTCTGTTCGTAATTTTTTTTAAGATGCGGGACATATATGAAACGAATGCGTCTTTCATCTCTGGTTACGAATATCGCACCCAAATATCTGAGAGACCAATAGCTCCTGAGATATTGGTCAAAATAAAATTTCCGAAATATGTTATATCTTGAAAATGGTGAGTCACAGCAAAATGGAACCAAAACAGTT
This sequence comes from Rhysida immarginata, assembly GCA_023313115.1. Taxonomy (NCBI): domain Eukaryota; kingdom Metazoa; phylum Arthropoda; class Chilopoda; order Scolopendromorpha; family Scolopendridae; genus Rhysida; species Rhysida immarginata. The sequence continues at coordinate 259,394 of JAHWFO010039271.1, read as the reverse complement.
TAAAAGTACACATACAATTAATCGCTTAATATACTGACCAATGGTCAATATTCCGACGGATACTATCGAATAATCATAATTATCGATAATCGATATCAAATATATCTATATATGACAGGCGATACTGATGCGATTGATGTATGTGCATATAATAAACTCAATAATAAGCATAAATTTGAAAAAAAATTTCAAAATTGGACCAATTATGATATAATGTTTAATTTTAACATTATAAACCCTACTGCAAAGAGGTACAATTTATCAACTCAGCAAATAAGAAACATTGTAACAATGAAATTAAATAGGACATTTCTCATGTTCAAATACTACTTGAATGTGGTTTCGCTACTTAACCTGACGGATCCGAGAATTTTTAAATTTATATAATTCCTATAAAAAATAATTATTCTATTTTTATGGTTTCACGCTTTATTTCCACGTATCTACTTACTTACTCTCATTATCTTATACGCTATTCACAAACTCGTGCTTTTTCATACACATGCCCTTATGCATCTGACTCAAACATACTCATACAAAATCTAATTCACAAACCCAGACATTCTATTGAATACATTTACCCTGTCGTGTTTTTCCACATTTAAATTACTCGAACTTTTTAAGTTCGTATTGGTTAGGATAGCTTGCTCATTCTCATCTGGCTTTTCTGTATTTATTTTCTTTACAATAATTACTGCTATACAGGATGCCCTCGAATTGTCTGTGCAAACTTTGGGAGGTGCTTCCCGGCAGGATAAGGAACAAAAAACGTCCAGTGAACGTATGTCCGGAAATGCGTACTTTTTCCGCTATACGGCTCTGCAGGTTCACAATGTCACTCTCCCACTAATGTCACTAATTTAGCAATGGAAAATAAAATAGAACATTGGTAACCGTACCGAATTCTGGCTTTACAGAATCGTATTGTCAATCGCTGCCGACAATTGCCGATTGGCCATCTGACTGACCATTAGATTTTTATACGGTTTTAGAGCTGTGGGCGTTTCCGGACATACATGTATAGTCACTAGAGGATATTTTTTGTGACGAGAGGAAGTCAGTAAATAAGTCGCAAATGTTGACTTAAAATATACCGAGTGAAACAGATTGCGAAACATAGCTAGATTTGCACGCAATTACCTTCCATAGTTAAGTTTCGATATATGCGCTTTAGTCCTTAGATACATTCTCGATAGTAAATAGGGCTCTGCTGTCTGAGCCAGTTTTGCTCTATCAGCCTATTCGTCATTTGCAAAACGCTGGCCGCCAAGAAGATCTTTGAGTGCACCAAAAGAGATGGAAATCGCTCGGTACTATGAGATCTGGGCTAATAGCGTGCCTGTTCAAAAATTTTCCAGCCTAGTTTGAGTTAACCGAGCCGCGTGAGGATTGTAATGATGGAGAATTACCCCTCTACGCCCATCCATCTAAATGAGACCTAAATGAAACCTAAACTAAGTTGAAAACTAAATGAAACCTAAACTAAATTTAGTTAAATAAAGAATGGTCTGTGAGGATTTTTACACGCCAAACCTCAGATGTTTTACACGCCAAAAGGTTTCGTTTGTTGTGTTAATCACTAACCACAGGGTGAACTCAAACAATAGGAACAAACTTCAAGAGGCGATTCCTGACCAGAAAAGGAACAAAAAATCTCATATGAACTATGTCCGGAAATGGATGGTTGGTCTTGAATAGAGCAATTAGTACAGAGCATGACATTATTCTGGCAATAATTGTGTCAACGTTACAAAGATGTTCGAAATGGTCCCTTCCATCAAAAGACCCCTTCTCACACAAACGCTGAAGGATGGTTGCAAACGTTTTGTGATTCGGTTGTACTGTCTGTCGGGGAACGTTTTCTTGGTACATCTGTGCGGTCTCTCCACCATTCCTATGTGCTTCTCCGTATGTGTTGGATATGAATACCGGACGATTGTACCTCCGCTGCAACAGAAAAAAAAACGCAGTTTGTATTGTTATGGGGAATGATGTCGTGATACAAATATTGCCATTTCCATGGAAACTATGCATTACCGGATTTTTCTTGTGTGAGGAACCACTCCTTGAAGTTTGTCGCTATTATTTTAGTTCACCTTGTATATAATAACAACAATAAACTATATTAATAAAAATAATATAGTATTGTATATTATTAATAACAATAATACATTATATTAATGCTTGTTAATTAGTAGTGGTTCTAATTTAAAACATACTGAAATTATATGGGATTTCTCTTTATTTATTGTCTCCAGGAGAATTTTATGAAGTGGTACTTCGACGGGGTGGTAATGCCGTTCTTTTTATCCTTAATGGTATTCCCCCATCACCAACTGGAACGGCCTGCCTCACCTTCAAATATCGCAAAGTGACGAAGGGGTTTGCGCCCGTCTACCTCAAAGTGTTCTCATGGTCTCTCATGGGACCTCCGATAGAAATCGCCATCCCCGAAGATGCTCTCATATGGACGGAATCGAAAACGCAAATATCCGACTTGAAAGGATACGCCATCGTAAGAATTACAACCATTGTCGATCATATTTAATATAGAATCCCACTCAGTAAATATAATATCATACTATGTCAAATGATTGTTTACTTTCTTTTTTGTAGGTGTTTTTTCACGTGAGTGTTCCAAACGAATCGGCTTATTCGACCCTTAAAGTCTCCGTCGACGATGTGAAGATTTTGGCTGGAGATTGTTCATAGCAATTGGCTGAGCATTTGTGACATTTCATTTCACCTCCTATTTAAATCCATTCTCTTGTAGTCAACATGCTACCGAGAAAATCGTTCATATGTTGCTCGTCATTTTGTTCATTCGTTTTTCTTCCTTTATTATAATCATTTAATTATTGTAATTCTACATGATCCGCGCAGAACTTCATTTTCCCCCCCGTGTTAAGCCAACCAGAATATGTTTTCAACGTTTTACTGTATTTCACGACGTCATTTTCGATAATAAAGTATTTTGTACAAAATGAGTGTTTAATTAAATTTGTAATTTCTTAAATGAGCAAAGCAGTTAATTGCATTTCTGATGGTAATTATAAAAAGATTCGGTATAGTAGCCTCTCTTTTGTTTGAATATTAAAAATAACTAATGTAGAAAACAGTGCAGAATTTCAATCACAGATTACGGACATTCACCTATTATAAAAGTTTCTTTTTTTTTTTCTTACAGTTTTCTGGTGAGCCCGTCTCTTCAGCTCTTTCTCTTTGTTTGCTTGTCGTCTACCGTTCTTTCATGCAAGTACACAAGATTCTCCCCACAACACACGATGTGTAAACAGCCGTCGCCCACGTGTGCCATAAAAACGCGTGGTCTCACTCAGCAGGAGAAAAACTTCATTTTGCACATGCACAATGACTACAGGCGAAGAGTGGCGAATGGCTCCGAAACTCGACTCCGACAGCCACCCGCTTCTAACATGATGATGTTGGTGAGGAAACAAAGCTAAATTATTATTACAGTAGACACTGGTTAACCCGAAATAACTGTGCGGGCAATTAAGAAATATTCGGATTATCCGAAAAATATTCCCCATTGTATTCTTATTTTACATATTTTCCCTCAAAATAGCCTAACCCTTCGGGGCTCAATTATACGTCTTATTATTTTTTTTTTTAGCAATGGGACGAAGAACTTGCACAACTCGCCCAGAAACACGCAGATAATTGTAAATTCCAACATGACTGTTCGAAATGCAGAGAAGTTGGTAAGTCCATTGTAAACTTTTCTTTTTTCATGCCTGATTTTGATCACATTGCATTTGTGAAGTGTGCACCCTGGGAGCAGAATGTCTGTAAGATGCAAATTGTCACTTGACTGCATTAACGCCTGAACTCCCCTAATTCGAGGGATGTTTACAAATGATTTAGACTAATGACATATACCGTGTTGTGAATGATCTGGGCTCCAGGTTAGGCTTCAGCCCTTGTCACGTATTCTCCCCAAAGAGCTATGCATCGTTGCCACCGCTCTGGTATCTTTCGTATGGCCGCACTGTGCCATTCGCTTGGGGGTATGACGCACAATTCTCTGATGGCTGTTTGCAGGGCATTATTGTCCGGAATTCTGACACCACGTAGGAGGCTTCTTCATTTCACTGAAGAGGGCATAATTGCTGAGTGCGAGGTCTGGTGATACGGAGAATGTGCCAACCAGTGTGAGGATGTTCCAGCAGTGTGGGAAGTGATTGATTTGGTACAACGATTAGCGATTGAGACTGGTATCCCATTCATCAAACGTGATGCGCTTGTTTTTGGCAGTAAGCTCAGAAACACGTGCAATGTTCGCCTCTGTCCGGGAGGAGGTGGACGGCCGACTACTGGTTCTCTTCTCAGCAGTTTCGTTTCCACGTTCAAATTCTCTTATTCATTTGAATATTGTCGCACGTGATGGGGCACTGCTACCAAATACGGCGTGCAGCCTGTTACTTTCCTTCCACAAGCACCAAACAATCCACTTCTGCCCATGATAATCACCCTCCATGATCTGTCATTGATGACAGATAGAGTGCCTATCAGATGGCGCGCTCGTCACACTATTCCTGATAACTACCGGCTTCTCGCATCATTATACACTCTTCAAAGTCGCCCCTTTCAGACCACTATATTAATGTTTATCGCCGGTTTTCCACTTCCAGGGTTTGCATACCAGACCAAGTCTAAATCATTTTTTAAACAGCACTCGTACTTAATAATTTGTTTCACAATAAAACTTTGACTTGAGGTCAAACATTTGTGTATTTGCTTAATATGCAGTCTTGTTACTTCAGCTGAAATCGAGTATAGCATTCAGGTACGTAACAGTCTTTTATATTTCTGCTGTGCTTTGGTGTCTCTTCTATATTTAAGTGGAACTGATGTAACTTCCATACACTCCCATGTTAACTCCACTTTGGTCTAGCACCAGTTCTAAAGTCGCATTCAATACCTTTTACTTAAGAGAAAGTGACATGAAAAATTGTGAATGAAACCGGAAGTGAAAAGACCACTTTTGCTGCTTTTGTTACTTTTGCATCTAAAACGTTTGTTACTTTTGCGTCAGCCATAAATAGACATGATTGAACATTTGAAATTGTTTGAAAAATAGTAAGTGATTTATTGATTGTGAAAAATGTTTTTTATTGTTCTCTATGGTTTTATTATTCCTTAATTTATAACTAACAAAATTTATAACGTTAAATACGTTACTTACGCCATCTAATTATAAATTTTATCGGTGGGCAATAATCGAAAGGAGCGAAGCGGCGATTCAATATGGCTACCGCTAAACCGGAAGTTAGCAGCTGTAAAGCCAGAAATGTAACAAAAGCAAGGGGAAAGTGGGTACTGACCACTGACCTATATAAATAACTGGTACTGACTCGCTTTCAGAAAAGTCACTTTTGAGACTTCGCTTTCCTCAAAATGACGTCACTGAAAGTGACTTAAACAAGTGAGGAAAAGTTAAGAGGTTGTGAACGCGACATAAGAATCTTAGGACGCTCTCTGCCAATAGGAGTTTCATGCGTCAACCTTGCTCTGTAGATGGCCCTATGCCTTGTACGGCTATCGATTCATACCAGAGAAAATGGTGTCTGGTCTGGTATGGAATGCATAGGAGACCAAGATGGACTCCTCCATGCGGAAAAAACGCACCCTTCGTTTTTTATCGAAGTTTACTGAACGTTAAATTTTTCAGAGAGCAAACAGTGGATTTGTGATGCATTTCAAAAAGTGTTGTTCATTGCTGGCGAAATGGTAGTGCATTTCGAAAAATAGTGCTTTGCAGCTGAGAAGTTGCTTTATCAAATAGTGTTATCTTTTTTGTATCTGTTGCAATTTTCATAGAATAAATAGGAGGCACTACTTTCGGAGCGGATCTCATATATTTATTCCTTAATGAGAATTATAGTCATCTCCTGTAGTCATAAATATTCATGGCTGTATTAATAAACGTACACAGCATCAACTGACAGCATTGCTATGTAATACGATTCGGAAGAGATTATTGGTAAGCGATGTCAGTCTTATTTTGATAATTCCTATATCATGAGGCAATCACGTAAATACATATTTAAAAGTTGCCTCAAACATGCGTTCAAATTTACTTAATAACGAAACTTACCTACGAGCGAACTGGAAGAAAGCATATCATTATTCGTTATATGGCTGAGGATATAATTTAAACTTCACTTTTGATTCTGGTTGAAATGGGGAGAGAATGAAATTCATGGTCTTTTTAATAATGTTGTAGAATACATAAAATTATAGGCTTTCTCTGAAATGGTCTTGAAACCAAACGCTTAAGGCACTTTACGCAGCAGCAAAATTCTAGATTATTATTGAAAGGCGGATCAATCCATTCGGTTCTCTAGGGGAGAGCTAATCTCTCATTCAGATGTATCATTTAAATAAAATTACTTGGAACAAATTTGAAAAATAAAGTTAGAATTATTAATTCAAGTCGAATGAATAGAAGCAATAAAATATTTAGATGCAAAGTTAGTATCCACTAATGGCTTTATAAATTAATAATCATTAATGACTGCATTTACTGTTTTCACATTTTCACTAGCAACATTCAAAAACTCCGTGCTAATCGTTTTAAGCGTGTCGTGTTCAGCTAAAGCACGACCCGTGCTAGAGGTAATTTTTGAATGAACGCGTGTTGTTTTAGAGCACGATTGGCAGACGGCATGCATGGTTACAGCGAGCAGGCAGTTTAGCAATCGAGCGTAAACGTATTCGAAAAAAGATGCTAATTGCCATGTTCATGATCATGATCACTGTACACACATTCAAGGTTAATCAAGCTTTATAGACAAATCCATGTTTTCACACAGCATATTCTAATTACGATTAGAGTTACAATTTTTACCGCCAGATGGAGATGGTGGAGCTTTTAGCGATAGGCATTCTAATGCCGACCCAATCTTCTCTGATTATCAAAAATAACTTTGTTTCTTTCTTGTTTCGGTTCATAACCTATCATCTTGAACAAATAGAATTACTTTTCCACTAATTATTCATGGCATGATGACGCAATTAATTCGTGTAACTATAAAATATTTAGCGAACCGCCGTTTTTCCGCCATTAGCCTATATCATGGCCTACAGCTTTACAGGAGATGAGGAATGCCACAATGCGCATGCGCGCCAATATCGTGCTAACAAGAACACGGAGAAAAAAAGCCCGTGCTCCGTGCTGGGCGTTTTGCAACACAGGAAACGTCAGAAAGTGACGTCAACTTTTAGCAACACGACACGCTAAACACGACTACCACGAAGATTTTGAATGTAGCTACTGATTGAGTCCGCCTGTCTAGTGAGATTAGACCCCTAAACTAACCTAAAACATAACCTAACTTAAGCTAACATAACATGACATAACATAACCTAAACTAAAACCTAATATAACCTAACCTAACATTACCTAACGCCACCAATTGGGCTCTGCGATCTTGTTGAAAGGATTGTTCTGTGAACACGTACGCGTCCACATGGCAAAACATCATTTTAACATGAAAAATATGAAACTGTTTTATCATTACTAGCCATTAGTTCTTGAAATGATCACCAGAGACGTCCACTGTCATTTCTGCTTCTTACCATTCAGTGGCCTATATTTGTGATGGACAAATTGCTCAAGTATCCCATCACAATCAATTGGGAATCGGGAGAATACAATTGTATTTTGAATCTTCTGTATTATACATTTGCTCTGCTTCTCTAAATACAGGGTGATTCAGAAAGGTAGGTCAAGAATGAAATACCATGTACAGTTTGTAGCGGGGAACAATATTTTCCCTATAAACATGGGTCCGGAAATGCATCCTTACAGAGATAATGCAACTTGTACACAGGCTTTCTTTTAAGGAGGTGTTGGCTCAGGCCTGAGCGCGAAAACTTCATGATAATTTAGGGCTTATTATTGGTAGAAATGCGATTAAACATGTCTTCGGATGATGATGCCTTATCTTTAGGAGGCGTTGGCCGGGGCCTGTCTTTCTCGTTGACTACGATTATTAACTGGCTGATAAGCCCAATGTTGCTCGGTCTGTTTGTTTGATGAAATTTTGCAATATCTGCATTTGAATGTAAATAAGAGCACATGGAAAATCCTTAATAAAGTATATGTTCAGTTTGGAAAAACGAAAAGAATTCTTTAAAATTTTCCCACTGGAATTTTGTGTCCAGTTGGGTTTGCTAAGGAAAATTCGACATTGCCTCTTAGCATTTTAGAATATCAAAGAAAGGCTATGAGTACCGAATTAGTTCTGTCTATATTAAAAAAATACTTCAGAGATGGATTGAGAGAGTTGAAGAACTCTGTTTACAGTCTCATCAACATGTAACCGTTTCAGTAGAGTTGTATTCATTCACAGACCATGGAATCATATCCTGAATGCGGTTGTTTATATTGACAGTATCAGCTATAGCAGCAAGGATTTCCCTCTCACCCAATAAGTTGAGATCTTTAAACAATTTAACAAAGTAAACAATTTAAGAACTCGCGCAGAGTTTAATTTATTGTTCAAAGCGTTTATTTTAAAAATTTCGACACTTAAAATAAAAGCCGAAATCGAGAACACAGTGCGACACCCTCCAGAACCTAGCACAGTTTGGTAAATATATGGGGCCTTTTTCACGTTTACGAGACTTGAGAAATGGCGGCGTCCTTGGCAGATTGAAAACGAGGCTGAGGCGTGAAATTCACACACGGGAAAGCACTGTATGTGCTAATTTATAGATTACTAAAGACGTAACTATTTAATCACTGAATTTTAACTCAGAATATTTCACGGATTCACTTGATGGATTAAGATTACTTAAGAAGGGGGTTATTCCAAATAAATTTGTGTTGCGAAATAGATCAAAACAAATGACTAAAGAAATATCACCTCAAAAATTACTACACTTTCATTACTTTTATTATTTCGTTAATTAATATTAAAATTTGATATAAATTATAGTGTATATAAATCATTAACTTTACATATACCTATTGTATTATAAAATTTATTAATTAAAATTATATTGGGATGTTATTTTTTATTAACTTTTTGTTTTCATTTTTTGCTTTTATTATTTGTTATATTTTTATATCAATATGGCAAAATCAATTAACTGTGTGCAAGTGAAGTAAACAATATAAATGTAAACGCACTGACAATGATCATGTTAATTGCAATCCATGCAATGAAAATAATAACATTTTATTTGACAAAAAAACAAGAGAGATGGTTTAAGAATGTCCTTCCAAAAACCAAGTTTATGACGAACGTCAAGACCACCCAAGTTCAAATATTTAGGAGAATTTAACAAAACGGATCAGAGAAAAAAGCTTTTTAAAGCAAGAGTCAATAAGATGAAGCCTATTTCCTCACCAAATATGTCTATTAGTAGTCAATATCATCCAGCGCTAAACTTTGGCACTAAACAACAGTAATACGCCCAGCTAAATGTTTGACCCTGATCAAAAAAATGTTAACTCACGAACTAGAAATAGCTGAAAGAAAAATATTAAGGTCAATATTTAAAGTACGCCACAACAATGAAATATACACACATACTGAAAAAAATCACTGATACTGTATCCAGGGTTCGCGCTAGGGCAAAATATCTACTAGTCAATTTGACTCCCAAGCCTGAAAACTACGAGTCAAATTCCAGAAGATGCGAGTCAAAATTCAGATTCTTTTTAAATTCCTTATTAAGTACCGAAAGGTGCTTTATGCTCTCAGTGTGGGGAAACGTGTCTGTCAAAATCTCTTTTCGTTAGTCGATGCATATTCACGATGCATATTGGCACGAACCAATCACAAATATTATCTAAATCGGTTCACTGGCACGTGCACAAATGGTACCTCCATTTTCCCGCCCAGCAATTTTCAATGGGAAGAATATTAAGTGATATATCAAACAAATCGTAATGACGAGATAGAAGGGGTTATTCGTTACTATTTTCGTCAGTCGATAAATATGGGACATGACGCGAACCAATCACAAAAAATTATCTAAATCCGTTTAATAGCACGTGCACAAATGGTACCTTCACGACCCCACCAAGCAATTTTCAATGGAGAGATATATTAAGTAATATATCAAACAAATCATAATGACGAGATTGAAGCAGATATAAATTACTATTTTCGCCAATTAATAAATATGGTTCCGGGAATGAACCATTTTGAAAATGGTTGAATCGAAACATTGTATTGGTTCATTGTAACTTTCAATGCTAAAATATGGCATGTAATATATCAAACGACTTGGAATGAGGTGTCATGAATGAATATACAGTAAAATTAATGATAGTCCAAATTGGTTTCAAGGAACCTGGTTTAGTGGAACAATTATGGTTCATTGGAACTTTCCATGCTAAAATATAGCATGTAATATATCAAACGACTTGGAATGATATGGCATGAATGAACAAAACGTAAAATTAATGATAGTCGAAATTGGTTTCAAGGAACCTGGTTTAGTGGAACCATTATGGTTCATTGGAATTCCAATGCTAAAATATGGCATGTAATATATCAAACGAGTTGGAATGAGGTGTCATGAATGAATATAACGTAAAATTAATGATAGTCGACATTGGTTTAAAGCTACGTGGTGTTATGGTATCTTTATGGCCCATTAGTAACTAACAATGTTAACATAGGGCTGTTTAAAAATATAGTTCTGCGAATGGTTTAGTTTAACCTTTCGGTACTTGGTTATGTCATTCCTTAATGGTTTATTTTTATATGTATCCACAATCTCTATAATCACTGCTATAGTTAATTAGAAATCTAAACAAGAACGCATGTGACAAAATGAAAAGAGGTTAAAATGTGGTGAGAAAGATATAGGCCGATGATATCCAAATTTAACAAGTCAATTTTGACTCGCAGGTCAAAAAATCATGAGTCAACGTTTAGCAAAAATGGCCATCTGACGCGTAAATTGCGAGTAAGCGCGAACTCTGTGTATCGTTAGGAGAAAAGGAGAATAGCTTTTTATGAACATCTTGAAAGAATAAACCCCAGTAGGCTCACAGGAAAAAATTTTTTAATATGTGTCAAAATTGAAACTAGCCAATACTTGGATAAATGAAACACAAAAGGACATAGAATTACAAATTTCACAAGCAGACATAAAAGAACGTACAACACCACATAAAACCAAGTTGGAACAATCAAAAGGCTTTCGGGAAAAAATGAAGAATTAAAACGGCGCATTTTGGACTCAGGAAAGGAATAATAAAGAGTTGAAAAAAATGTAGTCCACTGCGGCTTATTCAACAACAACAACAGTAACAACAACGACGACGACAAAATAAACCTCATTTGTCAAATGAATTTGAAGTAATGATCACCATTGAAGAATGAACTGAAAATTGTGATTTATCTCCTGAAAATCGTAGCTTTCGGAAATCGTAGCTTTCGTGAACTGTTCCCATAGTGCCGTAATGAAGGTGTACAATGAATGGAAGAATGGATAAAATGTGCATTCCAAGCGTGCAAACTGTAGGGGGCTACGGGCCGTTAATGAACGGAGTGAGCGGCGCTTGAGACGGCTAGTTAAGAGTGATCGACGCACTACCGTCGATACATTGACAGCCCAAATGAACGAGGAATACATCAGAAAGCTATCGAGAACAACTGTGCTACACTCAATGTTACGTCTTGGCCTCCGCAGCAGAAGTCTGGTTCCAGCACCCATGTTGACAAGTGTGCATCGCAGGAAACGACGTGCGTTTGCATTGCAGTACAAACATTGAACCATAGACCAGTGGAAAAAAGTTGCATTTTCCGATGAGTTTCGTTTTATACTGCATCGTATCGATGGGTGCTGGCGTATCTGTCAGAAGACATCCGAAAACAAACTACCCGAAACCATCGTTGGGCGGCAACAAGCTGCAGTTACTTGTCTGGGGCATGTTTTCGTGGCATGGTTTGGGTCCGTTACTTCCTCTGGAAGGTACTGTCAACAGCTGTGCATATTATCCAACGTTGCCGCTCAGGTGCATGCCTACATGGCAACTGTATATCCTGCGAATGACGCCATCTTTCAACAGGATAATGCCACATGCCAAAATTTGCCGTGGATGGTTCGAGGAGCATGAGGATGATTTCACTTACTAGCCCGGCCTCCAAACTCCCCAGATCTTTATCCTTGCGAGACTCTGTGGGAACATCTGGATCGACACGTGAGGCAGCCCGGAATCTTTATGAGTTAAGTGATGCTCTGCTGTTCGCATGGATTCCTGTTGCCACCTTCCAAGCACTCATTAAGTCCATGCCCAGTCGCCTAGCTGCTGTTTTGGCTGCGAAAGGATGCTATTCATGTTATTAGGAAGGTGGTCATAATTCAATGACTCGATGCTGTATTTTTAACACCGAAGACAGACATCGTGAAATCAAATTAGAAACAGTTTCTAAAATACTTAAGGAATAGAAGTTTTATAAAGATTTTGTCGTGGGTTTATCCACTGAAGTTTATAAAATTAATGATGAAAAATAGGAAAGGAAATTCCACAGCCTGGATTCGAGCTAGGAACTTTGGCTCAGACCCCCAACACGCCAACAACTGCGCTACTGCGAACATGAAAGCTAAACGTTATTTACATGACCTTAGGGCTTGGCTAGAGCAGTTACGTAGTTGAAATACACTTGCGAGAACGTTTTAAAATCGTCTCCCCATATTAAAGAATAGGAGAGTCGCACTCTGTGATCGCGAAGGCACTTTCTAAATTTCTGCGTATTGATTATGTGCTATTTTATAGTTTTGGTGCATCGAGATTTCGCAGCAGCATCATGGAACAACCGCTTTTCTGGAAACGTGATGATATTCCAGAAGCTTCAGAGAGTTCAGAAATTTGGTGAGATATTGAGTTGCCCGGTTAGCATCCAAGCAACTATGTCGATTGGTTTGTACGATGTAGCCTCTCCAGGCACTTGTTCTTACGCTCATCGATGTCAGTCTACAGTGTCATTTATCTAAAGAAGAATGCCTCGCTCACACGGTCCCTTTGAGCTTTTTAATGGTGAGAAATAGTTTAAACTGCAATGGTTTTCAATTTTTGGTTGATTCCACATGTCAAAAGTTGTTGGAATGCTAATAAGTCTGCTGATTGGATTGACCGGTACTCTTCTTTCACTAGTGGATAACAAAACGACCAGAAGACACATCACCCTGTAAATGAATTCCCTCGTTGAATTTGAGCTTTATTGTTCGTAAATGTCTCCAAAATTTCAAACAAGGTTTAAGTTCAACAACCTTATTTTGAAATAACGGATGTTTGACGAAAATCACCTACCAGAAACACAACACCTCCACCTACAAGAGTTTGATTGTTTCGTAAATCTTGAAGTGTTCGGTCAAGAGCCTCCAGTGCATATTTGTGAGCCATTGTAGGAAAATCTCATGTAATAAGCACGCATCCATGTAGAATTTGGCTTGATTATTTCTTTCAGGTATTACAAAGAAGCGGTTCTTACTGTGACTATTTGTCTAACAAGGGGAGGACTAGGTCTGTTAAGCTTGGATTTAACCGAAATTTAAATATGTTGTTATGCACCCCTCCCACTATGAGCATTAGTTAACGAGATAAAATCATTTATGTCAAGTTAGTTATGTAGGTTATTAATGTATATTTACAAATTCAGAGTGTGGCATTTAAGTAGTCAACGTGTCATGTGGGTAGGTTGATAGATTCTAATGCTAAAGGTACTCGCTTCAAATCCTGCTTCTTTACCAATTTTATTTTTTTTTAAAACATGTTTTTGAACAAATTATATATGAAACTAATTTTAATTATTAAAAACATATTTTTATAATTTTTTGCATATTATATTTCATTTGAGGAATATAACAAAATATTTATTTTTAATAAGTTATTATTATTATATTATTATACAGGGTGGATACAAAAATGAGCCCCCACTTTTTTATTTTTGTAACCGAAGCATATATGTCAATTTTAGTTAAATCGAAGCTTAACAGACCTGGTCCTCCCCTTATAAGTTATATTAACAATGCAATGTCAAATTTTCCAGGACAAATTCAATGCGGGCCCAAGAAAGTATTTGAGGAAAAAAATTTAGATAAAACTTTTCAGTTTTCCAATGGCTTTTTCTAGTCTATTAATTCTATGCCTTTTTCTTAAGTATTTATAGTCATATAAGCAAAATACTTCAAATATTTTTTCGGATAGTGCAGTGAAAGCATTAATATATATTTTCATGAATTACGCATTAAATATGTATTCATTCAGTTTACAATGGTAATTGTAATATAAATTGGGCAAGTGCGAGGGTTCCGTATTACCAAAATATGCCAGGTTCTGGAGGGTGTTGCACTGTGTTCTCGATTTCGGCTTTTATAGACATACTAGTATTAAAGCACGTCATACGACGGTGCCACAACAGGCAAATCTGTAAATTCCATTTTAATTATAAAATTTCGCCTGTGATAGGACTGTGATAATTGATAGGGCTGCCAATAATAATAAAAATGTTTACTTAGTTTTCAAACCTGCTTATTCGTTAAGTCGCCGGGCAGCGCTCGAGATTTTCCGCCATCAGGTTCATGTCCTCATTGGTAATACCCAAGCGACTCGAACCCAGATGATCAATGTAATCTAGCCACATAGTTCTAGGCCGACCCTTGGTCTCTTATGAGACATACTTCTCCTCTTCTTCCGCGACCTCCATGGTCACCTGACCTAATCCCATGATTTTTTTTTCTTATGGGCTTACGACCAAGTTCATATTCCCCCCTCCCCCTACCCCCACCCAGCCCGTTCCCACGTGACTTAATCCAACCACCGACTTGGAAAATAGCAACTGCCTAGGAAGACGGTTTTGTGGCCTCCGTACATGTGGCCAAACCAATGCACCTGAGGCCTCTCAATGCGAAGAAGTAGCGAATAAGAGAGCCTTATTGTGATGCTGTACACTATCTGGTAGAGAACACCTATCCCACCTCTCAGAATCTCATATCGGCACTATTTCTGTCATTATCCAAGACTCATGACCATAGAAGGGAATGGGGACAAAGATTTGAAAACAGACAGCTTGAGCTTCTTTCCTAGCTCAAGTTTTTTACAACGCATCACCACAGTTCGCGTCAGACACAGCTTGCTACACCGATCCGAGCATCCAATAAATAATGTTATTGCTTTTGATTTTATTCGAAAGCCCTGCGTACGAAGGTTACTGCAATACTGGAAACTGCAAGCTCGATTTTATTTTTAAAAAATTTTATCTGTGACAGGATTGTGATAATTGGCAGGACTGCGATAACTGACAGTATTGCTAATACTAAAAAAAGTCACTGTCAACATGAGAATGACTAACACAATGTGTCCTGTTACAATGGGACAAAGTCACTACTGTCAATTTGACAGTTATAACCTAACACAAAAACACATTTATAACTATTAGATGTATACTTTGCTCTTCAGTGAAAATGACTCGTCGGGGCTTTTTTTTTTTTTTTTTCCACCTCCCTCATTGCTCTATTTCTCGGCAGACCGTTTCTGGGGGGCACGACGACTATCTTTTAAAACTAAAAAAAATAATTATACACATATAATGAATATTAAAAAAAAATGAGAAAAAATATTATTTTCTTTTGATTTTTTTCGATTTGATTTTTTATTTTTCTAATTTCTGAATTTTTCCTTTTTATCAATTTGTACAACTGAAAAATTATTACTATATAAAGAATGTCATAAAATGTAAAAACTAATGTCACTTACTTGTGATTTGAATTGTTAATCAATTTCAAAATGTTTTATTTGTATGTTATTATTTTTCTTTTAGATTAAAAAATAAGAATGCATGTAATGAATCCACTATTTCCGTTCACTTTAAGCTCAAAAGAGAAGTTAATTTGGCTTAAAGTTTTGAAATGTATGATGACATTGGAAAATCCGATGAATTTGCTTTAGAAATTTTTGAATTTCGATCATTACTTCCCGGGTAAATGAGCTCCAAACCGTAATTTAATAAACAACAGCTTTCGTGTCAACTTACAAAATATTGGAAATGACTGCCATCAGCTTCTAAACAATAGCGAATATTCTGCTCAGTAGTGGACCCCGATGTAATAATGTTTCTTCGTTTGTTATTATGATAACGATCATTTTCAACATTTACTACGCTGACAGTGGCATACTAATTTATTAAATTACTGTTTCTTTGGAGCGCGGGAAATAATGACCAGAATTAAAAATTAAAATACTATGAAGGCGAATTCAGGTAAAATCGACTCTGTCTTTTGGATTGAAATTAGGTGAACAGATATTACCAATGAACATGTCCCCTGCAAATAAAGTTGACGTGTCTGAAGGTTATCGAACAAAAGAGGTTAAATTGCAAAACAACCCTCTATATTTCCAGTTAAGTCAATAAAGGAAGCTTACAGGAAAGAAATGGATTATTTTGTATGAGTCTTTCAATATATTTTCAATTAACTCATTAATATTTCTCTTGCAAAACATCTATTTGCTTATACTCTGTCCGACGAAAGATGAACTAGGTGTGTTCCTATTTCAATTATTGGATATTGTTACAAATCAGAATTAACAATGTCTAACAATAGATATTGCAATTTAATTGGATACGTCTAGTCCATCTTTTGTTGGAAAGAGTATAGACGGAGTATAGACGTATATACGCGTATACTTAAGAGGGAAAAAAACCTAGTTTTGAAACATTTTTTATCATTCCTTAGCATCAAAATTTATTTATTCAAATGTTTAATATATTTTATTTTATTTATTTTATGTATTATACATTTATATGAATATTTTGCTTGTGTTTCTAGAAAGGTTTCCAGTCGGACAAAACTTATACTTACGTTCATCTTCACGAGAAGACGATCCAGTCACGTGGGACAAAATTCTTGCTGGTTGGTATGATGAAGTAGCCATGTTTCCTGCACGGACTGTTGACAGCTTCACTATCATTCCAGGGACCCTTCACTATTCACAGGCAAGTATCTCTTGAGGGCTATCAGAGCATGAAGTGGATTCACAAGCGGTTGTCATTGATGTGGGGAAAGTGGAGCCGGAAGGCATAAAGGTCATCGATGTCAAAGTACCCATGAATTAGCACCGATTTAGGCCATTTAAGCCAGAGGAAAACTAGGCACATCTATCAAAAGCCTACATTTAAATTAGGGGTTTCATTCTTTTATAAAGATTTCAGTCTGCATTAAACGAAATTAAGTCTTTTGTCTGTTAGAAGGAGAGTATCT
The DNA here is from genome assembly GCA_023313115.1 of Rhysida immarginata. Classification (NCBI taxonomy): domain Eukaryota; kingdom Metazoa; phylum Arthropoda; class Chilopoda; order Scolopendromorpha; family Scolopendridae; genus Rhysida; species Rhysida immarginata. The sequence continues at coordinate 242,144 of JAHWFO010039271.1, read as the reverse complement.
GGTAGTTTTTCCAGTAAGAATTATTTTAAAGAATTGCTAAAATAGATGCGAACAAAACTTGCATCTCCTGCATATCCAAATTTATTTATGTACATGTATTTTCGAGGCACTGTAGAAATAACAAGCAAAATCTCAGTGGGCTGGTTACTGCTAGGTTAAATTTCAAGTACATGTAAATCAATTGGTTATTTAACATCCTCGACATCGGAAAGGTAAAAGAGGAACAGAACGAAAAAAAAAATTGTAGGAGCATAACAGTTCATTCCAATTCTGTCTCCTATACTGCATTAAATTCGATGTGATGAATATATTGAATTGTCAAGTGGAACTACATTTAAGCAGTTATTTTTATTTAATAAATACTTTTGGGAATGACACATGTACAACCACGATGTAAAATAAAATTTCAGCATTTTTGCATTTCAAATTCATTATCATATAATTTTATTTCAAGTGCCGGTATTTTAATAATACTCGGTAATAATTTGAGTCTTTTTTGCTCTGTTTTCAGATGGTTTGGGGAGATACGACTCATTTGGGATGTGGTTTCACGCATTTCAAGGATAAATTATGGAGGAAATTATTCGTCTGTAATTATGGACCGACGTAAGGAAAATTTGTCATTTTAATTTTAATTTTTCGACTCCTTGTAACTTCGTAAATTTATTTACAATATTTTGTTCGCCATTTCATAGAGGGAACTGGTTGGACGAACCCATGTACTATAAAGGGAAGCCTTGCAGCGAATGTGAACCTGGTTATAAATGTTCGAATAAGTACCCCGGATTATGCGGTAATTACATTAACCGAAAGAAGAGAAAGAACAATTTCACTTTATTTAAAACATAACAAAATTTCTAATGAGCGACATTAATAATTGTTTATTATTCAAGCGTACTATTATAATTATTGTAGTTGATGCATATTTTACTCGATAACGGTGACTAGAATTTGAAATCCTAACTAGGGACTATAATTAGAGGTATCATTATTGAGAGGTATCAGCATATGACAAGCGTGGTATTGAAGAAAGTTGCTTTTCTTATCTGACTGTTTGAAGCGTTGTCACTTCTTAAGGGCCAGTTCATTATCTACTTTCTCAGCTCAGATTTCTCAACTGAATGTTCAGCAACAATACAGTGACATTGTTATAACCCAAGTGTTCCTCATCTCAACAATATAAGTCCATTTTTGCTAAAGACTGAGTTGAGAAGACTCACTTGAGAAAATAGATAAAGAACTTGCTCTTAGTGTTCAAGTGATTAACATTTTTGAAGTCAAACTGAATATGATTCGACTTCTTCTTTTCACAGGCATTTAATTATTCTGTCAATTATCGTTTAATACCAATGATATTGTAATTATATATTTCAATCCTAAAAGAACTGTTTTGCAGGACTGAAATAATCTGCACTTCACCATTTTCTCCATCATTTGCAAATTTGGCCGTAGATTCATAGTCATATTCACATTCTTGTAGATTTGATTTTTAAGAACGAATCGCCAGTGACACCTTTAACTCTGCAGAATATTAACTTTTATATTAACACTCTTAATACAGTAAACATAATGTTGATGAGATTTTAGCGACAATAGATGTGACTTACCTTTGTGAATAACTTTGCACATACTATAGTGTTATATAAGATATTTTATGAGTCCATAAAAATGTCATTTTAGAACATTTAAAGAGGAAGAATTTCGGTTGCTCATGAAATTTTATTGGTTTTTATGATCTTCTGTGTTTTTCCCTACACTCTATTAATATACGTTTTTTTCTTCTCTCACACTAGGATAACTCATTCATCATCCATGTAAAGAAAACTAATTCCATCACCACAAGAATAACATATCATTTAATCAGCGCTGTCAACATTCTTAATCATCAAATTGTCGATTGCTGTAATGTTTGCATTAGAATAAACTTCATTTATTTTTCAAATTTGCTGGCATTTTTATTTTACAGAAAAAAATTTAAAAGGAAAACTCAGTTTTTTTGCTCATCTATAATATATACTTAGAAGGGGAAAAAGTTAGTGTGAGCCGAAAAGCCAGCTTTCCTTGGTTTTCTAATCTTAATATTAAAAAAACATTAAACGATTGGATTATGTTATGAAAGCATCTATAAAAAATTAATAAAACTGAAATTAATATCAAAAAATATATTTATTAATATCACACTTTTACTTTCAAAGAAGTCTAATTAGAAAATTATTGCGCAATCATGCGTCTGTAAAAAAATAAAATTGCGCAGTTCTTTATTTTAAACTTATCTATAAAATGATTGGATAACACAGGCCAACAAAAAATAACTTTTAAAAATTTTTGTAACGTTAAGAGCTGATTCGTATGCTTTTTTTGTGCTGAATCAGTTTTTTTTTATCACCCAAGATTTCTTGTTTTTCAATAAAATATTTTAACTAATTCAGAATTTGGGGCTCAAAAATAAGGTAACTTTAATATTGCAGCCGCTTCTCTTCACACCCATCACTTTACATTGCAGTCTCAATGTGCATAGTTTGGAAATGTGACGTGATAGAAAAACTCTAAAAGCAGATTCGGATTCAGCACACTATATACCTCCATAGGGTGTTCTCGAGTAACGTAGAGGTAATATGCCAGTCAACCCGTGCTTCTGGAACATGTCAAAATCATGGTCAATCATGTAATAAAAAGAACAAAAACACATTGCATACAGCACAAAAATGTGACTTGTTTTTTATGAAACATGCAAATGTTTTACAATAAGTGTTCAAATTGACTCCCTCTGGCATGAATGCATGTAAATTTTATTTAACACGTTTTCTTGAACTGCCCAACCTTTTCAGAAATGAACTCACCCAAACGTCGTGTAGTAGTGAAATTGTGCAACTCAGAGGTCTTCTCTTGAAACCCGAACAGTATCTATCCAAAAACTGTTTCCTGCAGGTAGGATTTCAAAATTTTTCATCTCAAAAACAATGCCCCAGAGTAAAAAATCAAAGAGGGAAATGTTGCTTAGATTTCATCCCTCTATCACCCCCCCCCCCCAGTTTGTACACGTTATTCGAGAACACCCTGTATATGAAATAGACTTGGTTTATGTTTGTTTGCTTCCATGTGCGAACAATCAGCCGGTCGTGTTTGCGTCAAGAACGGCTGATGAAATTAATGCTTGCCAAAACAAAACCATCTAGAGAGCACGGCCTTCTAGAAGCTATCAAGCCTGAACATGACGCCAATAATGTATTCTTGAAGAACTAAGATTGTGACGTGGAACTCACTTCTGTAATAACACTTCCCAATGAACGTGAGACAGACGAGGGCACTCAAACGTAACCTGATCATCGGGGTCAGCAACAATCCATCCTTCATTGTCTCCATCATGAATTTTAACAATCAGTGTTTTTTCGTTTGAGTGCCCTGGCCTGTCTCTCGTTGGCCTCGAAGCACCACCAGAATGACATAACAATGTTTTATCTTTTCCATGTTCAGGCCTGGTAGTTTCTAGAAGACCGTGCTAGAGAGAAGGCCTATGGACGCAAACGTCATACATTGTTACATCATCATAAAAAATCATGTTTAATCGTATTTCTACCAATAATAAGCCCTAAATTATGACTTTATATGAAGGTGTAACAATGTATGACGTTTCCGTCCACAGGCTTTCTATCTAGGTGGTGTTGCCAGTAGCCGACGAAAAAGACTGAAAGTCACCTGGCCATCTTTTTCGTCGGCTACAATGCTTGCCTTGCCTTAATGATTCATGTTTTAAGGGGGATTATTATAAAAAGTATTAAATAAATAAATAAATAAATAAAAATCACTGTTATTTCTTTTTTATTTAAATCTTTGGAGAGATATAAAAAATTATTCTAAAACAAATAAGAGAGTACAACTTCTAGGGCGTGCACCTACTCAAGCTTTTGCTGAAAAGGTGAAGGTACTTTCCCTGATAGCCAATAATTGGAAAAAATTTACATTTCATATGGTGCTGCTAATGCAGTAATTTCTTTTAGAGAAGTTATGGACAATGCTTATCTACACAAATTAGAAAATTATAAAAATCATAACTGATTGTGTGAGAGCGCAATCCTTGCTGCTAAAACTGATTGCCTTTGATATTTGTAAAAGGTAGTAAAACTTACTTATGAAGCTTTCAACTAATTAATTTATTCAAAATAAGCCTAACTATGCTCCTTATCAAAAGTGGTAGAAGGAATCCATTTCCACAATGATTCAGATAAGCTTTCTTCCCCTTAAAACTCCAAAGATGGTGCGCTGTCCTAGGGACCGCATCACTACATTTTTGTGAATATCTTCTCATGAAATTTAAAAGAAACAAAAGCCCACTTCTGTATTCTTCCATTTTGGACCCTTCTAGAAGTCAGTGTGTCTGAATCCGTGATTGCCTGCATATTGTTAAATATTACAGGATATGCAGTCTCAGGGACCACACGCCCCCAACTTCGTTACTAAAAAGTTTTGATGAAAAAATCATTTATTTTACTTTTTTTAATTTATTACCTAAACATATTCTCCAGTTAATTCCCTATATATTTTTTGTTTACTAATATACACACCGGCCAATGAATTAGAAACCTTCGTTCAATATGGTATTCGCGAGTGAAAGATATCGATCTGCCCTCTGGTGTTCCGCAGTGAAACCAACATAAGAGGTACAGTATAAGATAGTGAAAAGTAAAACGTGTGTAAACTGGCTTAATTGTGGAAACAAGTTGTATTGTTTTGCGCATTTATTTTTTGTGCACCTGAGATTAAATGGTGTAAACATAGACTAGGAGTGCTATCTTATCATTTATTTATTTTGTATACCTTTCAGAAACGAAAGAAATTAAGACAATTCATTTCAAAAAACGATTGGTGAATTATTTTGTGCAGCATAAGATGGATGAAGAACGAAGTTCTGTAGGTGCGAATTTTGGAAGAACGAAGAAAAATAATTGTATTTCCAACCGATACTGTAGCATGCCACAATGTAAAAAAAAACAAAATAAAAACAAACAAACAAAGTACTGCCATATCCCATCATTGTTTACCAACATCGTTAATGCGCAGGAAGGTGTGGCTGCATGTTTTAAAATTTGTGAAGCAAGAACCAAAGTACACTTATATCTTCCCCTTGCATTTTAAAAAATGATTTCTTTTTACCTGTAATTCTCTATGTTGCATATTTTTTCTCGGGTGTAAATGCATTTTCTCCCCTCCCTCTCCGCCCCTGCCCGGGCTGAAAACGCGGGAATGAAAAGGGCTGTGAACGTTAGCCGACCAGAGGACAGTGCACACGGAGTGACTGCAGTAGTCCCCGCGATTTTCATGATCAACTATTAATAAAATTTAAAAGTGATCAAATTAAGAGGCCCCGTTTTTCTCGGCCTTAAATTTATTATTGTATCACATCTAGTTAATAAGTAAATGATTCGTATTTTTTTTAGAACTTATTAATAAGAAAATCAAGCGAGGTAACGCGAGGTAAAAGTCCAGAGTAGCTTCCCCTAATTTTCTCGGCTGACATCGATCAGCTCTGTCGCGTGTATGCTCTGAATTTATTAATGTAACATATCTTATTAATAAGTAAATGTTTTATCATATTATAGAAATTGTATTTTAAGAAATTTATGCGGAAAATATTCACTTAAGTCCCGTGACAATGAACGTTAAATAACGAGCGGCCAGGCCGACATTAATGACCAATCATGGAGAAATATGGCTGCCCATCATTTAACATACACCATCACGGGACTTTCGTGATTTTTTTTCCGCATAAATTTTTAAAAATATAATTTCTATAATACAATAAATCATTTACTTATTAATTAGATGTGTTACAATAATAAATTCAGAGCATAAACGCGACGGGGATGATCGATGTCATCCGAGAAAATTAGGGGAGGCTACTCTGGACTTTAACCAAAAAAGTTCCAATTATATGCTTGCATTTTGCGGAAATTCCAGCTTTGCATTTGCAGATACACATGGAAATCCTTCTGTTTGCTGTAGCCTCCCCAACAATGTTAATTTCATGCGGATGTGATGACAGACTGGATCATGGATGTTTGTAGACAGAGAAAATAGCGTCATGCTTTCGTTTAGTCCGATGAACAATACAGTGTGTAATGATTTGTTTCACATCCACCACCACCTTTCCTTCTACGAAACGTCATCTACTCTCTCCTCCTGCATAGTCAAAATTCTTTGCGAAGAAAACTGTCTGAAAAATTACGTTCATTTCTCTTGAATCGACGATATCTATTCCTTCACTAGCGCACGTTCCTGTACCACTCATGGCAGCCATAGTAGAGCGACTGTGGCGCCCTCTATATTTCCTTTCACTCGCGAATTGACCCTTCTTTGGCTATAATTACAGAACATACGCGGTTTGGCATGGACTCTACAAGGTGTTGCAATGCAGGTAAGGCAATCGCAGACCATGCATTCGTCAGAGAGACCTTCAGGTCCTGCAGAGTAGACGGAAGCGGATGCCTTCGACGAATCTCTCTTTTCAACATGCCTCAAACATTCTCGATCGGATTCAAATCCGAACTTTGCGCTGGCCACGGCAGATGTTGCAACTCGGTGTCATGTTCAGAAAACCACTCCTGAACAATTCTTGCTCGATGGACAGTAGCATTGTCATCCATGAAGAACCCGTCACCATTTGGGTACAAATGTACCATTGCAGGATGGACTTGATCTGCAACAATGTTCAGGTGTCTTTGGCTTTGACCCGACTGTCAAGGAATATCAGGGGACCTTTGCCATACCAACAAAACATGGCCCATACCATGACACCTCCTCCTGCAGCTTGAACTGTGTTCACAACACATGAGGGGTCCATCGCTTCATAGGGCTACCGCCAAATTCTCTGCCGACCATTAATGCAAAACAATGTGTAACATGACTTGTCCGATCTCATCACCTTTTTCCAGACGCCTACTGTCCAGTTACACCGTTCTTTACACCACTACAGGCGAACTTTCTGGTTTGTTACTGACACCAGGGGCTTCCTCACTGACATGCGACTTCCCGTCCCTATTCGCTTCAACTCTCGGCACATTGTTCTGGAGAAGATGGGTTGCGATGATCCTTCATTGAAGTATGCCATCAGTTGCTCCACAGTAGACGTTCGGTTTTGCCGCGCAATCCGTCTCAGACGACGTCGGTCCCTGTCTGTGTTGATTGTTTTTGATCCACAATTCTGCCGTTTCAACAACTCTTGTGAATTCCGTTTCCACGCATTGAACACTTTGGAGACCTGATCTTTAAGATACCAGTCAGTTGTACTGTCCTGGAAATTGTAGCTCTAGCTAGACGGGCTCCCACAATAACTCCTTTTTGGAACTCAGACAGGTCTGCTGTTTCCCCATTTTGCTCAATTTGAGCGGCTGCAGCTTGTTCCTACTCTGTACCTGCAGCTTGGAATGAGCATGTACCTCACATGATTGCATTCATTTGCATATCACAATTGTTTCATTACATATCAGTACAGTAATTCATCATGGGTTTCTAATTCATTGGCCAGTGTGTGTATTTTCCTACTTAAAAACTTTTATTTTAAAACAAATATATGAAGAAATTGCAATATGCAAATAATGCAAGAACACTAATGCTGTTTCTGAATTTCAAGAGCGATAAACTCTTCTATAAATATAATTTCACATATAATTAACTTCCATTTATACTATTTTTGAATAAAATAATTTTAAATATCCAGAAAGTTTTTTTTTATTTTTTTGTAATGAAAAAAATAGGCATGTTTTATCCTGTGACAAATGATTACTCTTATCCATGTTTATAATTGTTTTCTTTTATATAGAAAGTATATATGTATGAAAGGTAAATATAGCTCAAAATATCAATTTTTAACTATTTTATTTTTATAAATGCCTTTCCTGATTTATTCATGTCTAATTTTGTAAGAAAAAAAAGGGGTTTTAAATTTCTTTCTAAAAGTTGCGTTTTTTAGATATTATTGAAAAGTTTTTTAAGGTTTCAAGAGCAATAAACTCTTCTCACCTGTATTTAACCTCTGCTTATAGTAGTTTCGAATAAAAAAATGTTAAATATATAGAAACGTTATTTTTTTAGATTTTTTTGTAATAAAAAACAGGCATGTTTTATTCTGTGAGAAACTATTGTTATTATTCATTTTTATAATTGTTTTCTTTCATATAGGAAAGTATATATGTCTAAAAGGTAAAAATAGTGCAAAATATCAATTTTCAACTACTTTATTTTTACAAATGTATTTCCTGATTTATTCATGTCTAATTTTGAAGTAAATAGACGGTTTTTAAATTTTTACCAAAGTTGAATTTTTTATATATTATTGAAGAGTTTTTTGAGGTTTTCCATTAATCATGAGGTAAGTCAAGTGATAGATGAGAAAGATTCATGAATTTCATTTTTGAACATTGAAAAAAAGTCTTTTCAAAATGCGGTCACACAGACCCTATGCCACCATCCTTGTTACAACCACTCGTGCCACCTTTGGAGTGTTAATGAAATTTTTTTATTGGCTAAACCTTTTAGTTTCCTCAAACGCTGTCTAATGCTCAGCGTCTAGGGGTCTTAATAGAGTATAATGTTATGACAGATCACACATAGAGCTTTCACTAGATTAAGAGATGCATCTTGCATTAATACTTTCCTAAGTCGAGGTCAGGAGTGTTTCAGTGCTCAGGTATCATCTTCATATAAGTTCGATGGTCGTTCAATTTAAAAATGATTAAAGCCTTCTTTAAGCCCTCGTTTTATCTGCATAGATCATAATAGCTCTTTCACGAGGAAAAATCTTACTACGCAATCTAAGAATATCGGGGCAGCTCTGAGCTAAATCAAGTAGTAAATAACTATGGGGTTCCTGTATGGCATCTTTAAAGGCTTTGGTGAGTTAACGACCATAACCTGTTACTCTGCTAAAGTCACTGAGAGACGTAGACCAGATTCATACCCTGGCATCAAAGATGAGCTGTGTTTAAACTTATTGTACAGATGATTTTCGAATGGGTGAAGAGGTTCTGTGTTATTAGTATCATGGAAAAATTAAGATGATGACTGCAACGCATGTAGATTTTTTCAACAAGTTCGTTATTTTTCACCTAATTGAATAAATCATCTAAAATTTATAAGGCCTGTTCAGGAATACGTTCATGTATCATCTTTCATGTAATGTTTGGTAGGTTCAGATTTTTAACAACTGGAGGTATTAACACACCACAGCAGTAAATTATTTTTGTAGGAAGAGGGTCCATCGCTTCATCTCTATACTTTAACATTTATGCTACTAAATTGGACTTACCATTTCATGAACTACCCGCTTAAAGAACCGAGAAGTATTGTGTAAATTTAACAAATGCATTTATTTCCATAATGATGATGATGAAAAGACCGAGACAGAGAAAATTTCCACTAGGGTTTACAGGACCTATGTTGAATGTTGAATGGTGCAACTCTTTTTGAAGAGGACTTTATTTTAAAAAAATACACCACATACATAATTCAATCTCCGTGAAATTATCTGATGAAGAGTTTTGACACGGTGGGGTTACAGGTAAGACAGTTTCGCAATAACGAAATTTCTCTGAGGCTGTTTTTTGCAATGGAATTTCTCCATGAACAGTTTTTACAGTGACTTTTTCTCTGAGGTAGTTTTTGCAGAGAATGGATTTCACAGAGGACAGTTTTGTAAAGACGGAATTTCTCAAGGGCCAGTTTTTGCAAAGATGTGACTGATTTGTATACAGTTTTTCCAACTACGGATTTTCTCCAAGGACAGTTTTTTCTGTAGCCAAATTTCTCGGAGGATGGATTTTGTGAGACCTGAATTTCTTCACAGAGGGTTTTTGCCATGACGGAATTTCTCTGTAGGTGGATTTAGTGATGATGAAATTTATCGTTACTTCATTTGTTTATAATATCTGAAATATCAGCCAAACAAATTTGTTCCTCAACACATTTTAAATCCCAGCTATAACAGATTTATTTTGAGAATAATTATACTTTTTTGTGTAGGTAACATTATCACCATAATATATTTTTTTAAAAAATTCCTCATAACCTTTTTACAATGTAGGGTAATTGACAACAATAATATATATAGACTACAAAGATGCATCAAGGGGCCTTTCTGAAGGTCGATCCACCATCATTGATAAAGAAATTTAAAAAAATAAAAAGCCTGAGGGCCTTTAGGGTGCTATCAATCAATAGCTTTTCTACACACGTGTTTAAGGGGTGCTTGTAGACTCAAAACTGAAATAATAAAGGTTTTGAAATCGAAGGTCTTTCAAAAAGGGTATAGCTCTAAAACAAACAGACTCGATCTAGCAATAATGCGGCGGCGATTGCAATCACCACCATCAGGGTCTCGACATCAGGTCGGTTCGCAGACATATAGGTTTTTTAACATTCAAATGTTCGTAACACAGCAGCCAGTGAGGGGGCTTTTCTAAAGCCCCCTCACAGAAAGCCGCTTTTGTGTTACCGAAACATTTGATGGTTATGAAAAACCTAGTCTGCGATCCATCCTGGGTTCACACACAGGCGCTATTGGTTGGGAGCAGGGAAAATATCCGCTCCTGATAAATCCTTTATTTTTATTTTTATAATATACATATGACTGTTAATATTTTAATAGTCGATTATATTATTTTTATTTGTCACTTCATTCTTTTGACTTTTTTAAAATTGTTTGTTGTAAATAGACAGCAAGTTTTTTTGTACGAATGTTAAACTAGTTATCATATGTTGGAAAAATACTTTCTGAATAGGACAAATAGAGGTCGACATTGCCCAGAGCTTGCATATTAGAAATCAGTTGGGACTGAACAACAGTGTCAATAGCGTTGTGTACGTCTGTCTGTACAACGATAAAGTTTGAGCTTGGACACAAGCTTTAACAGCTTTAAATGGGTGCCCGGAATCCAGAACAACTGCCACAATTTTGATTTGCTATTCGAAGCCAGAAATTAATTTGAAATTGGTTTGATATGATTTTCTCAACCAGTTTAGCAATCGATGTCAATGATGCAGCGATATTTTTTTAAACAGAAAACTTATTTTAAGATTTAAAAAATAAATTAGAGGTCTCTAAAATAAATGCGATGAGAATGTAATTCATTAGTTCTAAAGTAAGAAATATATACATAATAAAATGAGATATTTAATGAAAAACTGAGAAAAATCTTTAAATTTAATTAAGTTACAGTGAACATGCGAATTTCTCCCAGCTTATTTCGTGCAAATACAAAAATCCTAAATGAGGGTCTTCTTTTCTTCTTTTTCTTTAATGTCAGAGGCATTTCTGTGGTCACTGTTTTCTAAAAATTATAAAATGCAAAATATTCTAGTTATTAGTTAGTCTTGATTATTATTTGATGAATTTTAAAATAATTCTAACTGTCATTTATTGAGAATGGCAAATTACTCTTCAAGTAATTAAAACATTTTAATGCAAGATTTAAATATTTAAGGCAATATATTAAAAATACTAAATATATTAAATATTTTCGATCATTTTCATTCCGGCAAACATTCACTTAAACTGATTTGCCCCGTGCGGGACCATAATGACCAGTTTTTAAAGATGTACGAGTAAAATATGGTTTGTAAAAGCTTAAAAACATTCTGATTCTTCCAATTCTGATATAAACAGTGAATTTCTTTGGCTTGAGAACATTACAATTCATTTATATTAAAAAGTTGGGTAATAATTAAAGGATACATTCATAACCACCATAACTTAGTAGAATATGAGATCCAGAATTATGGTAACAAAATCATACAATTTATATTAATTTACAATTTTCAATCTAACTTCCCAATTAATTTTTCAATAAAAATTATAAAAAGCCCACATCTCTATAATAATAAGCCAGTAAAGTGTCTGTTTATTTGTCGCTGTTAGCTTATTGGTTGCTGCCTCCCATGCTAGCCAATCAGGAAGCTGTTTGCTATGCCATCTATTGACAAGACGATTCCCTATGTTATCGATAGATGTCCCAGTTGGACAATGTTCGCGGATTACCTAGAAACTTGCAAACGTAGTATATCTCATCAGGTACATTTACCCAAACTCCTATGCTAAATATCCTTTCGCGTAAAGAATTTAAAATTTTGCCCGATTTTGGCAATCATCTGTTTTTCATAAAAACTACGTCTTAACGTAATTTTCTTCGTAATTTCTTTTAAGAATGCCTCCTAGAAAATACAGCACTGAAGAGGAGAGAAAAGGAGCAAAAGCTGCACAAAAAAGGCTTTCTCGACAAAAAGAAACCACTGACCAGAGAAAGACAAGGCTTGCTTCAGTCGCAGAGCAAAGGCGTATTTCTCGACAAAAAGAAACCACTGAGCAGAGAAAGACAAGGCTTGCTTCAGTTGCAGAGCAAATGCGTCTTTCTCGGCAAAATGAGACTGGTGAGCATAGAGAAACAAGGCTTGCCTCAGATGGAAGACAAAAAAGCCTGTCTCGACAAAATGAGTCCCTTGAACAAAGGCAAGAGAGAAATGCAAAGAAACGACAGAGGAATAGTGACCGAAACGCAAAAAGGATTAAAACAGTTTCAAACGGAGAAACTTTAATTTTTGAGCATTCCTGTGGTGACATGAATATTAAATGTGAACACTGTCTGTCCTTAAACTTCAAGTTAGAAACTAATCGATTTGACCGTGGCAAGAAAGGATTTTCTCAATGTTGCAAGTAAGGAAACATTGTAGTTCCACTAATTGAGAATTATCCACCACTCTTAAATAAATTATTGACTAATCAGCATCCAAATAGCAAACAGTACATGGATAGCATTCGATCCATTAATAGTTCCTTTGCTTTTGCGTCCATGGGAAACAAACCAATTAACTTGCCTGGACCAGGACTTTATTGCTTTCGACTTCATGGTCAAGTTTACCATCAAACTGGAACTTTGCATCCTTCTGACGGGAAAAGAAAGTTTGCTCAATTATATATACTTGATCCCTCAGAAGCCAGTTCGGCACGTTTAGAATGGAATAAAAGAGTTCCTGAGACCTTACTTAATGAAATGGGGGAATTATTTCAAGACATTAACCCATTTGCTTCTGCATATAAAATGATGCACCAAGTTGAAAAAAGTGGGCCTCTAATGCTATAGCAAGCAATGAGCCAGCAATGAACATTGTCATGGCCATTGTCTGTGATCGTAACTTAGATCAAAAGCGGTATAATGTCCAGCAAGCCAACGAAGTGGCTGTCATATTTGAAAACACTGATGGAGAGCCACCACATGAGCGAGATTTAATAATTTACCCAAAGGCTCAACCTGGACAAACTGAATTAAAGCGAATCAGCACATGGAATCCAAATCTTGACCCAATGATGTATCCTTTACTTTTTCCACGAGGAGAGCAAGGCTGGAAGCCTAAACTTGGCTTAAATAATCCTGGAAAAAATAGATCGCAAATTTCAGAAATGGAATTTTATAGCTATATGTTGTCAGTTCGAGACAAGTTTAATCCGCTTATAATGGCAGGAAAATTAACTCAGCAACTCTTTTGTGATTGGTATTGCCGAATGGAATCAGGGCGGCTTTACTACATTAGAACTCACCAAAAGGATCTTAGAACTGAAAAATACAATGGTCTCTCTGACTACTTAATTGGAGAAGACACTGAAGTTCCTGGGAAAAAGATAGTTTTACCATCTTTCTTTAAAGGCAGTCCCAGGAACATGCAACAAAGATTTCAAGATGCAATGTCTATTGTTACAAACTTTGGTAGGCCAGACCTTTTTGTAACAATGACATGTAATCCAAATTGGGATGACATCCAGAATAATTTAAAGGATGGCCAAACAGCTACTAATAGACCTGATATTGTAGCAAGGAATTTTAACTTAATTAAAAGAATTAAAAGACGGACTCTTTGGCAAAGTCCAAGCAATGGTATATGTCATTGAGTTTCAAAAAAGGGGACTGCCCCACTCTCACATTTTAATAATCTTAAACAGTGAATCAAAGCTAAAAAGTGAAACTGACATTGACAAAATTGTCTGTGCAGAAATTCCAGACAAAGTCAATTCGCCAAGCCTTTTTGAAATTGTAACAAAGCACATGATTCATGGTCCGTGTGGATTAATAAACCCAAACTGCGTCTGCATGAAAAATGGCAAATGTAAAAAGGAGTTTCCTAAAGCATTTGCTACCTTCACAAATAAAGATGTGAATGGATATCCAAAATACAGACGTAGAAGGACGGAGCCTACAATAATTGGCAATAAAGTAATAGATAATTCGTGGATTGTGCCATACAATCCTTATTTACTTTTAAAATACAATTGCCATATAAACGTACGAGTTTGTGCTACTATTCAAAGTGTCAAATACCTTTATAAATACATTTATAAAGGACATTACTCTGCACGAGTTGAACTGAAAAATCAAAGTCAGGACGAGATTTGTAAATTTGTGGACTCACTTTATGTTAGCGCCCCCGAAGCGGCATGGCGAATATTTGGTTTCAGTATGCACTATCAGAGTCATACAATTTACAGATTACAAGTGCATTTGCCTGATGAGCAGTATGTGTGCTTCAATCCTGAAGATTTACAAGGAGCTGTTCAAAGAGCAGCAAATAAGCACACAAATTTGACTGCTTGGTTTGAACTTAATAAGCACAATGATGAAGCTAAGGAATATTACTATCCTGATATCCCTGAACATTTTGTATACAATGCAAAAGCACCAGGACATTGGTGCCGGCGCCAACGTGGCGGAGACAAAGTAATCGGAAGAATGTACATTGTCAATCCAGCTGATAAAGAACGCTATTGTTTACGGCTTCTTCTTTTACACGTCAAGAGTGCCACTTCTTTTGAATACCTTAAAACATTTAATGAAGTGGAATATTCGACTTTTTATGAAGCGGCAAAGGCTCGCGTTCTTTTAAAAGATGACCAGTTGTGGAAAACAACCCTAGATGAAGCTAAAGAATTTTTGAATTCAAGGCAACTTTGCCATCTTTTTGCATATATATGCAACTTTGCCGACGATTTTCTTCAGCATGCTGAATTATGGAATCAGTTCAGGCAACACATGATGGAAAGTTTTTGCCATAAAATTCATCCTAATAATGAACATTTGCCACATTTTAATTGTGAAAATTTTGCACTTCTTTAAGTGCAGAGTGTCTTGCAAGAACACTCCTTAAAATGTTCAAGCTTTGGCTTAAAAGATCCTCCTGCTGATCTTGCTATGCAAGAAAATCAATATGATCTGGCGTATGATTTTATTTTAACTGCTTTAGATGCGCCAATCAATAGTGGCAAACTGTTTTTTCTTGACGGTCCTGGAGGATCTGGAAAAACATATCTTTATACAACTCTGTTGAGGTATTGCAGAGGAAAACAAATTTTTGTCCTCTCTGCTGCCACAACAGGCGTAGCCGCAAATTTATTACTTGATGGAAAGACAATACACAGTCTTTTTGGATTGCCAATTCCATTAAATGAAACTTCAGTATCTATTATTAAATTAAATACTGACAAAGCAAAGCTTTTAAGAGAAGCAAAGCTCATAATAATTGACGAATGTACCATGGCTTCAAACCATGCTTTGGATACAACTGACAGGTTGTTTAAAGAAATCATGAAAAATGATTATCCATTTGGAGGAAAAGTTTTACTTCTTGGAGGTGACTTTAGACAATGTCTATCAGTATTGCCTCATGCTCCACAAGCCGCAATAATACAAAATAGCATAAAATTTGCAAAATCATGGGATTTATTTAAGAAACTCCCACTGACAATGAATATGAGGTCAAATGACCCCGAATATAGTGAGTGGCTTTTAAAACTTGGAAATGGAACTCTTTCTGATGATAATGGATTGAGTGAAGACATTGTCGAGATTCCTTTGTCAATGATATGCAAAGATAGTTTAGTGGATTGGGTGTTTGGTAAAAATCCAGCCTGGAAACATCAGTGAAATTAGTGAAAGGGCGATATTGTGTCCTAAAAATTCTGATGTAGACAAACTAAATGATGATGTCTTAAATATAATAGAAGGGAACGACACGACATATTTAAGTGTTGATTCCGTTGTAGCTGACAATAAAGCGAGTGCCAACAACTTTCCAACGGAATTTTTAAATAGTCTGTCGCCTTCTGGCATGCCACCTCACAAATTGAGGTTAAAGATTGGAGCAATTATTATGCTGTTAAGAAATCTTAACACCAAAAGGGGTTTTTGCAATGGTACAAGACTAGAGGTTCTCCAATTGAAAAATATTCTCATAATAGCTAAGTCTTTGACTGGCTCCTCTAAAGGTGAAATACATGTCATTCCAAGAATTGATTTGGCTCCATCTCAAACAAGGCTGCCGTTTCAATTGAGACGTAGACAATTTCCTGTAAAACTTGCCTTTGCTATTAACCATCAATAAGTCTCAGGGTCAAACGCTTAAGCGTGTTGGCATTTTTTTTACCTGAGCCTGCATTTGGACACGGTCAACTTTATGTTGCCTGTTCAAGAGTTCGTGAAATAACGGACGTAAAATTAAAAATAATTGATGGTCCTCTGCAAGGCAACCTTAAAAATGATGGAAAGATCTACACAAGAAATGTTGTGTACAAAGAGATCTTTGACATGTGAATTTATAATATCTAGAACAGCGGTCATTTCGTATGACTGCCGGGCTTTCTAGTATTTAATAACTATTGAACTTAACATAATCGTGTACCGTTTTCAGCAAGTTACAAAGAAACTCCACAAATTTTATCTGATACAAGAGTAGGGTAACCAGCATGACTCGTGTTGGTTGAATATAGCAAAGCCAGGTTGTTAAAAGAAATTTTAAAATAACTAAATAAGGCGTTTTTGTGACAAATTTTCACTAACTGTATAGTAGGATGTGAATATCAAGAAAAAAAAAATGAATGTATTACCAATATACACTTAAAATGCTACTATGGAGTTAGTTATCTTAGTAACAATATTTTTCTTGATCTGCCAGGAGCAAAGATGAAAAGGTTTCATGGAGATCCAACGCGTAAGATGCCACATACAACTGTGAATGTGAAAAGCACAGATTATTCAAAGTCACTCCTGCTAGTTTTAATTATTGACCTTGCGCTTTGTTGATCGTCATAGCAAATGAAAGCCGAACCGGAAACTGGATTCGTTTGAAAGAAAATAAAAATCATTCTTTTTGATTATAATGGGACAAATCAGCACTTTTTTCCAAAGCCATTGAGAATAGTAGCGTCAATTAAGTGCCCATGCATATTAGATTGCATGACCAAACAAACAATCGCCGTCAAATATTCAGTAGTAAGGAAGCAATCGCAGGCTTACTACTGCAGTCATGTGCGAATTTCCACAGGCAATACTTCCTTTAACTTGCCCTATATTAGTTTATCACTTTGTTTAGGACAAAAATGTCTGTGAATATAATACCTGGTCGCGGAAAAGATTCACCGAGTGTGAGAAGGGACAAATTGTTGGAAACAAGCAAAGAGATTGCAGCAATTACTGGAAGTGGAATAAGAACTGTCAACCATTATTAAATCATGGAAGGAAATGTCTCAACCATCAACCTTGAGAAGGTTGCCACAATAAAAGCACTTGTCAGTAAGAGCAAAAGCGATTATAATTATCGTTTGCCCAGGAGCAAAAATTGACGTGGAAAAAATTATGGGGTCTGACGATCCAGCTTTACCCTATTTCAGAGTGATGGCTGCTGAGGGTAAGAAAAGAAATGCACGAAGCGAGTGGAGGCAATGATCATCTGGAGTTGCTTTTGTTGATCTGGCCTGGGTTCTGCATTATGCAGCAATAAAAGGACGTCAGTCCAATATCTGAATATACTGGATGACCAGGTTATTCCATCCATGAACGAGTTCTTTTCTGATGGGACTAGAATATTCCAGGACGACAAAGGCAGGGTTTACCGAGCTCAGGCCCGGATTCACAAAAGCGTCATTAGCGATTTAACAAAAAAAATTTCATCTTATAGCGTCTAACAACGTTTATTGCTATTCACAAAGCCTGCCGCAAACGAAAACGTCGTTAATTAGCATCGTTAAATAACAACAACTCAAAGCTGTTGTTATCGCGTGTTTGAAATGGCGAAAGGCTTGCACACGACTAAGAAAGACGCCATATTTTAATGTTTCGATTATCGTGACACAGCATTGAAGAAATATCAGTAATCAAACATATTCGATACTGTAAATTTTCTAGGAATGATTTTTCAATTGACCGAGAGGGTCAGTCGATATATAAATGGAAGAGCAAATTGGCGAACTTGTTCAATCACTCTCCCCTCCCAGCCATAAAGTATTGAGTTTCGACCCAGATGATCAGGTGACTTTTCCGCTTCGAGGCCTGTCTTTCTCGTTGGCCTCGTTACAAAGGCTAACGACGTGTATTGTGAATTGCATTTAAGAAAAATCGTAAAATTGCGACATTATTATGAACCTGGGCCTGAGCCTCTTTGGTGAATTGAAAAATCACATCCGTAAAAAATTTACTGTATCGAATATGTTCGATTACTGATAATTCGTCAATTCTGCGTCATGATAATCAAAACAGTCAGTAACGACGCTATAACGACATCTCTGAGCTATCGTTATTTAATGACTCTAATTAACGACGTTTTCATTTGCGACACGTTTTGTCAATAGGAATAAACGTTGTTAGACGCTGAAATGACGAAATATTGTCGATAAGTCGTTAACGACGCTTTTGTGAATCCGGGCCTATAGACTGTTGAATAAATTTCATTAAGGAAAGAGAACTTAATTATTCGATAAACAAAAAAGAAATTAATTTATACATAAAAATTAATATTAATGTTACCACAAAGGCCAGGATATTTTTTCGAACAGCTGTAACTTTCTGGGCAGGCGGAACACGCTTTCCCTGTTTTATATATAGCATCTTCTAAAATGTTTCCACTGAAAATTAATCGAAAAAAGTAGCCATTAAAATTTAAAATTTTTAGAGGAAGCTAACAAAATAAGTCAGGCAAAGGAGCCATAAATTTGGTAAGAAATCCGTCTTGTTAAATAAACAGCTAAATGGCATTAAGTTTAAGGAAATTTAAAAAATTACAAAAGAATGAAAAAGATCAAGAAATCCGAAGAACGCATTGAAAATGATGGATAAATAAACCAAACGAGTTTTAATTTTAATTATTTTATTATTGAGAATCTTGTTTTCACCTTGGTCCATAATTACAAATATATAAAAGGATCTCCAATTTTTCTTCGACATAATGCGAATATCCACAGCCAACACGCGAAGTCTCTGCCCAGGCCAACTGCAAAATGATTAAATAAATCAGTTATGATCAGTCAGGTAATCAAATTTGAACTTATCAGGAAAATACACTACCCTATCAAAAGTCCATGGGACACCATCACTTTAATAGAAACACTCAAAAATATACATATTTTAGTATCTTGTTGTTCCACCTTTTGCTGCTACCACAGCTTCTACTCTCTGGGGCATACTGTCCGCAAGTTTTTGCTACGTTTCGACAGGTAATTTTCGCCATAAGTGTCTTGGACAGTTAGATCACGGATTTCGGGCGTTCCAACACGTCCCACAGATGTTCGATGGGGTTCAAATCAGAGCTGTGGGCAGGCCAGTCAATTTCTCGAACCCCCTTTTCATCAAACTATGTGCCTACAGCCCTTGCTTTATGACAAGGTGAGTTATCGTGAAACAGAAAAGGGCCATTGCCGAAGTCCTGCCAGAGAGATGGGAATGCTGCGTTGTCCAGAATGTCTTGGTAACGCTCTCCATTTAGATGCCCGTCCACAGAAACGATCGCTTCCAACCCATACCATAAAAAGCACCCCACACCATCACCGACCCTCCGCCGAACTTCACCGTGGGCACAACACATCTTGGCAGATAACAGTCGCCGGGCATTCGCCATACCCAAACCCGTCCATCCGATTGCCAGATGGTGTAGCGGGACTCGTCACTCCATTCAACCATTTGCCATTGACCCAGGGTCCAATGTCGTCGCTCTTTGCACCACTGCAATCTCCTCGCTGCGTTGCTGGTGCTGATGTGAGGTTTGTGGGCTGCCGCTGTGCCATAAAAACCCATTGCATGCAGTTCCCTGCGAACAGTCAGGGTGCGAACAGTTGTTTCCGTCGAATCTATGAACGATCTTGTCAGTCCAGCAAGCGATGTGTGACGGTTTCCAGTGACCACTTTACGAAGAGCCCTTTTGTCTCTGGCCGACATGATCTTGGGTCTTCCAGTCCTAGCCGGAACACTTGTGGTGCCTTTCTCTTTCCATGCCCGGATGATTTCCTTTCTTGGCTGGATTTTACTCCAAAGATTTAATTGCTGAAATGTATTTTTTTGGTCATAGAAATTGTTTTATTTTTTTGATTTTATTAATTTCAACCGGTCGATTAAATTAATGTTATGAACGGTCGATTTTGGGATGTTTAGGAGGATTGACGCCTCTCTAATAGTTTTGCCTGCGAGATAGCACCCAACAATTATATCTCTTTGTAAGCCTGAAAGCTCTTTTCTTTGAGTCATTCTTACACCATTCACGCAAGCATCGTCTCATAATAGCATACTCTGTTATGTAGTGGTGGGAAGAATGCCAATAGTGAAATTGCAAAGTAATGTCTCATTTTCATTTAAATCAGGGTTGTCCCATGACTTTTGATAGGGTAGTGTATTAAAATACAATTCTAGCTAGAAAGATTATACATCAAGTCTCTGCCCAGTTTTTGATGTCTGTCATCAATTGGAAATCTAAAGAAACTTATAACAGCACTTTTGATTTGATTTTATTTAATGTAACCCAATAAGTCCATCCAGGGCTTGTATGGCCAGAAGCTGACGAGTTGGATTCCTGGATGAACCTGGATAACGATTGCTATATGATGGTCGCAGCAGCCGGGGGGGGGGGGGGAGGGGGGGTGAAGATCGTGTGTCACTGATGGTCGCCCATCCAGTGACTAGCCGTGCCCTGATGCTGCTTTACTTCACAGAAGTTGTTTGTTCAGTGAAAGCCCACCAGGCCACGGCCTCCACCAAAGACATAATGAAGATAAAGAGGAAAAATTTCTAAGCCATGAAAGTGCTGAGGTATTAGAACACATGCTATATTGGATGAAAGAAGAACTCTCCATGTTCATGCAACTTACATTACCAATGCTCAATGTACGATCTTCGAATGTAGGTAAAAATTGCACAGGTAAAAATGGTACCGAAAAAATGGCACGGTATAAATAGCACCGAAAAAAAATGATACGGTAAAAATGGTACTGGAAAAAATGGCAACGGAAAAAATGTCACAAGTGGTAAAACAGAAAAAAATGGCACAGCTGAAATAAAAAAGTTATTTTTCACTCTTGATAATAATTGCAACTATTCAAGTATATTATATCTGAATCAATAAATCAAATGACGATTACAATTTAATTTTTTGAACACAATGAATTTAAACACTAGCAATTATATTTAAACAATATTTTTAATGCAATTTTTAATGTTACAATCTTATGTTGCGTCCAAGCCCACATAATAACCGCACGAGGCTTCTACTTCCTTCAATATAGTCTATGCATAAGTTTTTTATTCTTCGTTGTAGATCAGCATATTCCTTCCTTACTCTCTTCCTGGGTGATTTCCAATAGCGTCTCTGGCAATCACTGCACTCACAGCAGCCTCTTCTTTCTAAATAGTTTTAATTAATTTCCAGATCGATGGATGTTGGTATCCAACCAGGTAAAAAACCCTATTATTCTAGCTTTCATACAGGTAGTTAATTTTTGATGAAAATAGGAAAGAAAATTCCACAGCCTGTGTTCGAACCAGGAACCTTCTGCTCACCGTGCAGAAGCGCCAACCAATTGCGCCTCTGCATGGTGAAAATCTAAGGTTTGGCGTGAAAAAAATCCTCTTAAGACCTTTCATTTATTAATGTTAATTTTTGGCCAGTTATTCTTGATGGCTTGGTTTACATTCCACAGGTCTGGTGGGAATCTTGGTGGAATGTGCCGCAAGTTTAGTGCTGGAATGCTTGCCTGGGATGCCTGTCTTCCTCTTCGGACATACGTGCCAGATATACAAGGTGAAAATTAATTCTATTGCCAAACTTGGAGAGGTAGTAGGGATAGTCGAAATAAACAACTATGCCAGGGCAACACAGCCTGAGCGCAGAAATGTGATACATTGTTAAAACGTCATAAGTAGTCATCTCGAGGCCTACGAGATAACAAGGCCTGGAAGCGAAAAAGTCACCTGATCATCGGGGTGCTAGCAACAATCCAACCTTCATTGTTCCAACAAACGGAAAAATATTGATTGTTAACATCCAAGATGGAGACAATGAAGGTTGGATTGTTGCTAGCACCCCGATGGTCAGGTGACTTTTTCGCTTCCAGGCCTTGTTATCTCGTTGGCCTCGTAGTCATCTTTAATCGCATTTCTACCAATAATAAGCCCTAAATTATGATAGGTATGATGATGTAACAATGTATGAAATTTTTGCGCTCAGGCTTTGAGTAGAGGCAACACCTCCTAAAGAGAAAGCCTCGGCACGGAAACCGTCATACATTGTTACATCATCATAGTAGTGCAAATTCAGGGCTTATTATTGGTAGAAATACGAATAACAATGCACTATTATGATGATGTAACAATGTATGACGTTTCCGTGCACAGGCTTTCTCTTTAGGAGGTGTTGGTAGAGGTGGTGTTGCCCTGGCGCGGAAAAGTCACCTAATCATAGTAGTCTGGGCAACAATTCAACCTTCATTGTTTCCAAAATATTAATTTTTAAAATATAAGATGGAAACAACGAAGGTTACATTGTTACTCGGAGTAGTATGGTCAGATGACTTTTCCGCGCTTTCTCGTTGGCTACAGGTCGACTTATGATGATGTAACAATGTGAGATGCTTCAGTGCTGAGGTTTTCTTTATAGGTGGCGTTTCCCAGCCTGTCTCTCGTTGGCTCGTTTAAGAGCAATGTGACGACAACTTCATTGTTAAAGGATAATTTAACAATGTCAATTGCTTTGATATCACTTAATTTTGATGTATGAGCGATGTTTACTAAACCGCGATTTCATGTACTACCAAAACGAAAATTCGCTCCTGGACTGCCCTTTTCTTCTCGGAACGAATACTTCACCAACCTTGATAAAGACTGAAAATCTCCAGTGGTGAGTGGATTTTTTCAGAAAAATTAAAAGGGACCGTCCTAGTCCAACCTTAATATTAGTCCTCGTACTGCACTTACTGAGAAGGGTTTGCTCTTAATTACTGACAATTCAAAAGATCTTATGATCAAGATTTTGGACTTTTAAACTGAAAATCGCAATGCTTTGTACACATTTTTAAAATTGAAAAAGAAGCACGCCTTCCTTATGATTATTTGCTCTCTTAAAATTGTCAATGACAATCCGTTGACAGTGTGTACACAAATGAGGGCCCCGGTTTCATGTTTTTATTGCAGGTGTATTATTTAACATATCACGAAATTTTACAAGTACATAGAGCAACTCGGCAAGTTTTTTTGCCATGTTAAAGGTGCTCGATAATGTGCCCCTTAGTGACTCTACAGATATAAAATCTTTAATCAATGAAGCATGTGTCTGTCAATTTAAGCAAAAGATCGGTAATAAGAGCCAGGTAATGGCAGATCAGCCGGTAATAGCAGCACAACTACTCGTAAATCCATCAAATACCCTCATAAAAACAAGTCACAAGGGGTTAAATTAGGGGAGCGTGGAGGCCATGGCAGCTTACTTGATCATCATTTCCGACACGACCGCTCCATCAATTTTGCAGCTGTAGCTCTCTAGCGGCCGCAAACGGTAACGTAGATCTGCCGGACATTTTTCGAAAAAAACTTGGCGAGTTGCTCTATGTATCTGCAAAGTTTCGTGTTGATGTAATACACCTACAATAAAATCATGAAACCGGGGCAATCATTTGCGTACGCTTGTATAATGTTGCTTTTTATATTAAATTAACATTGCTTTGCTAAGCTCTGATATTATGTAACTTATACTCTAGCCAACGAAAGTTTGAATGAGCGTGTCCAATTTAATTTCCAATTTCAATTGTTAGACAATGTTCATTTTATTTTGCAACAATCCCTAAACAATTGAAAGCTGAAATTTAACTGGACACGCTCCGTCAAACATTCGTCGCACAGAGCATAGGAGATTCTGAAGTCCCATCTGTCCCATGAAGCGTTATTTAGATTCTAGCAGGGTCCCTCTAGTGTTTTAGGTCCTAAAATAATAATCATGGAATGGAACAACCAAAAAGAGAAACCTATCCACAAAGAAAATTGAAATACCGGATACGCATTTCGGATACCAGAGGTGAATTCATGAAGGTAGCCGGCTCGCTATGGCTAGAGGTATCACCTCCTAGCCGTCACGTGATAAGCTGCGATCTAGCCGTAGACTAGGGCCTAGCCACTGAAGATCGAAATCGAAGAAAAACAATGAAGGGATGAAAAAAGGGTGAAAAATTGGGAAAGAATAAAAAAAAGTTCTGCTATATCTTGATTAATTTATTATTGTTCATTAATTCAATAATAAAATCAACGACAAATTAATTATTTCAAAACAAAAGTTAAACATTTTATTAGTCATTCAGAAGTAAGAAAATATTCAATACTACAACTTCTCCTTGACTTAGCCGTAAATATCTCGTCGCTGTTGTGTAAAATAAATTCATATCCGTTGACAATGACTCGTGTTTCGATCATATTTTCATGAACATTTGCTTCAGTGGGCGCAGCCATCTTAAAAATGACCAACGAAGCCAACTTTTGAGAAGCTCGCTTAAAAACCTAGCCGGCTACGGACGGGCAGAGCTAGCGTAACCTAGCGAACGCGTTCAGGAAAAAGGCTAGGCTAGCCCACCTAGCCGTAGTGAGCCGGCTACCTTCCTGAATTCACCTCAGGGACCCATCTTCAGCGGTATATGCTTATGTGATCGATTCGTCCGTCTGTCCGTCCGTCCGTCTGCAGACACAATTCCAAAAATGCATTGCGTTGCAATAGATTCTATTGCATAGAGAAAGTGAATTACTGAAAGAGACAAATCATCCTTGCATTGGGGAAAACGCGTGCTAAGTCCTTTCTTTATGCTCTAAACGTTGTTGAGATGATTATAGAAAGGGGAGATCGGTGCCTAAACCAAAAGAATTTCTTTATTCGTAGGGTGCTTATTATTTATTCAGATAATTTGAAAACTAATTAACATTTTCAAGCTCTATTTTCACCAATCCAATAATATGGGATGGTGAGATAACCGAAATAGGTACAATAGCACGTGCTTTAATTGTACCATTATGATAACCCCTTAAAAATTTCCGTGACAAGCAATTTCAGGGGGTGGCCGTGGCCTGGTTGTCTCGTCGGTTGGCTCGCTGATCGATGGAGTTAAGCATCTTCAGGCGCGGCCATCTGCTGGCTGGGTGACAGCCAGTGGCTTTAGGACCACTGCTGGGTGGGACAGCTATTTGGGGCATAGCTGTTGGAGGACTTTAGTCTGACCTATTTGCTGAATGACCAGTGCTGGTTATCCAGCAGCTGGTGATAGCCACTGGTTTGTTCGTCCGCCAGCAGGAATCCCCCGTGCTTCGGAGAGCACGTTAAGCCGTCGGTCCCGGCTGCACTGTCATCTCGTAGCAGTCGTTAGTTACTGGGATGGCGCAAAACTTCCTCGAAGGAGTAAGTGCCGCAGATTATTGTTCTGCGATAATCTACCCTCTGTATACAAGATAACTGGTATTTCAAGTCTCTTTGTGGATTAGAGGTTCCCTCCCTTTTTGTTATCTTGGAAACTTTCAATGCTGTGATATAGCTTGTAATATATAAATCGACTCCTTACCAGTTGTTATCCATTGCTTATTGTTATCAAGAGTATATTGCTGTTAAGCCAAACAATATCCATAACTAATTACTTTTAGACAATTTGCTAATCGCTAGTAGCTAATCGCTTGCTTCAACACGTAGATGTTAATGTAGAAATTCTTTAGTAATAGAATATGAAGAAATATTAGGCGATTACATAGAACACTTCAGCAAATGAGGCTCATTTCGTGTAACATTAAAGAAGTTTTATTTGTTCAAATATATAAAGAATTCTCTCCATTTAACCTTTCAGTTATCCAGCTTTGTTCGTTTTAATTATCTCTTAACAATAGTTTATTTACAATTCAGTTTTCAAATTTATATATTTTCTCTGAAGTGTTTAAAATTCATTGTATCTATACGCTGTCTCGGTAAAATCATTTTTGTTTACTTCTTACTTTGGTCTTTCCCCGCTGAAGACGGGTACCTGGTACCGAAATACAAATCCGGCATTTCAATTCTCCTTGTGGATTAGAGGTTTCCCTTTTTAGCACATTTTCTATATATAGAAATGTGCTTATGTGATCGGTTTGTCCAGCCGTCCGTCCGTCTGTAGACAATCCCACAATTCATTGCGTTGCATGTATTGAATTGCATGTATTGTTCAATCATGTCTTGAATTGCTGGAAGAAACGAATTATCCTCGCATTTGGTAAAACGCATGTTGAGAACATGGGTTCGGTTCTGCGCGTGCTCTAAACGTTAATGAGATGGTGTGCGTGCAGGATGCACGTGTTTGACGATTATTAAAAGGGCAGTTTGGTCCCTAAATCAAGAGAATTTTTTTATTCCTAGGGAGCTTAGCATTTATTACGATAACTTGAAAACGAATTAACTTTTTCACAGTCTGTTTTCACCAATCCATTAAAATGGGACAGAGTACGCAGAAGTACGAACGTGAGATAGCAGGAATAAGTACGTGCTCTAATAGCACGTGCTTAAATAATACCATTATGATACCCTCTTAAACATTTCCTATAACAAGATATGGCATGTAATATATCAAACAAATTGTCACAACATATCATGAACGAATATAAAAGAGTAACTAGTGATAGCAAGTATCGGTCTAATGGCACGTGTGCATGCAAGGATGTCTCATGAATGAATATAACGGTATATAGTGATGTCTGAATTGTTTAGTAGTACGTGTTTTAATGGTACCAAATGGTACCATTGGAACTTTCAATGCTAACATATGGCATGTAATATATCAAACGACTCGTAATAACGTACCATGAGTGAATATCACGTGTAAATAATGATCATAGTTATTGGTTTAGTAGCACGTGCCCTAATGGTGCCCTATGATACCATATGGTAACCTTGGAACTTTCAATGCTAAGATATGGCATGTAATATATCAAACGACTCGTAAAAACGTGCCATGAGTGACTTTCACGAGAAGATAATGATAATGGTTAACAGTTTAGTAGCACGTACACTAATGGTGCCCTATGGCATGATATGGTACCATTTGAACTTTCAATTCTAAACCACGGCATGTAATATATCAAACGACTCGTAACAACATGTAATGAGTGAATATCATGAGAAAATAATGATAATGGTTATTGGTTTACTAGCACGTGCCCTAATAGTGCCCTATGAAACCATATGGTACCATTGGAACTTTCAATGCTAAGATATGGCATGTAATATATCAAACGACTCATAACAAGGTGCCATGAGTGAATATCACGAGAAAATAATGATAATGGTTATTGGTTTAATAGCACGTGCCCTAATGGTGCCATATGATACCATATGGTACCATTGAAAATTTTAATGCTAAGATATGGCATATAATATATCAAACAACTGGTAATAACCTGCCATGAATGAATATCACGTGTAAATAATGATAATGGTTATTGGTTTACTAGCGCGTGCCCTAATGGTGCTCTATGATACCATATGGCATCACTGGAACTTTAAATGTTAACATATGGCATGTAATATATCAAACAACTCGTAACAACGTGCCATGAGTGAATATAACGAGTAAATAATGATAGTGGCAATTGGTTTTGTAGCACGTGCCCTAATGGTACAATACAGAATTTATAGAACTTTTAATGCTAAGATATGGCGTGTAATATATCAACCAACTCCTTACGCGTTATTAGATCTTTTGTTATCCATAGCTTATTTGAATCAAGAGTATAGTACTCTTAGGCTTAATGGTATCTAAAACTCATTACTAATTAATTTAATAGTAGTTAATCGCTTGCTTCAATAAGACTTTAGTAATTTAATATGAAAATCTAATAGATGCTTACACAAAACGCTTCAGCAATTGAGGCTCACTTCGTTTAACATTATGTGAGAATTCTTACAAATTAAAGAACTTTTATTTTTTTAAGTGTATGAGGAATAACTTTACTCTCCATTTACCTTTCATTCTTAAAGTTTATTCTTTTAAATTCTCTCTATACGTTAGCCTATTTAGATAGTAATTTACAATTTAGTTTTCATATTTATTTATTTACTCTCAAGTGTTTTAAAATGTTGGTTAATTCTATATATCCATAACAAGAAAATGTGCTCCCTTTATTCGCTTTGGCGGTGAAATCATTCTTGTTGGTTGATGGAATGTTTAGTTATAACTTGTAAGTGACCTGATAGTTGCAATTGATTAAGGGTGGAAGGGTTAATATTATAAGTCACTTGGAGTGCTGAGTGTGGCTTTTGTTCAAGCCTCTTGTTCTCAACCTGGTAACTGTTGTTGGTCACAAGTGTATTCTGGTACTGAATACTAAGAATTAGTTTTCTAATAAGTTTTTAGTACGAATTTATGAACTCCAATGCTGAATAAAATACATGTACAAATTATTAATGGGAATCCCGACAAGTCATGCAAATTAAAATATGGAAAAAATGATTAAATGCAGATATGAACGAATCGAAGGAAACATCCTCTAAGACTCAAAATTTAAGTCTCATTTATCAAAGAAAAAGTAGAGCGAAAGAGCTGTAAACTTTTCACCTTAACTTCGGTTTCCAAACAATAATAACTTAACACGTTCAGATAAGGTCAAATATCTGTAGGTCTGATCTTGGGATAAGGTCAAATTTACAAGAATTGATTAGTAAATCCAGAATTTAGTGTACTGCTAGCAATATTGCTAGCAAAGATCTAACATTAGCACATTTAAAATAGTCAGTTCATTAGTCAGTATTAAATCAAATATTTTTAAGTCTACTTGCTCTATTCTGTCCATTAACTATACCAGATGTTGAGATATATGTATTAAATAATGATAATAAATAAAGTTCCAAAGGCAATACGATTAAACATCTTTTATTGATATTTGTATATTCCTCTCTAAATATATCTTAAGTAAATGAATAATACATGTCTATTTTATATACGTATTTTTATGTTGAATCTCGGGTAGGTTTTTAATGTCTTCGTTGAAACTGCCTGGGATTCAACATAAAGAAACAACAAAATTAAAATGATAAATGCCGAGATAACATCCAAAAAACCCGGGTGATTCTTAAGAAAATATCATGAAAAAGATAATATTAAGATGGTAATGTAATACATATCTTAATATTAGTGTTTAACACTGTATACCAATATTTATTTACTTAAGTTATTATTCAAAGAGGAATAGATCAATACCAATAAAAAATGTTTACACCTTAACCTCTTAACAATTTTCACATTTCGATTAAGTTTATTTTTCACCCAGGCGTTCCGCTTTCAACTGAACAATTTACAAAAAAATGAAGAAACTTTATTAGCTTTTTAAGATTAAATTGACATTAGAGAATTTTAAAGATGATTTAAATAGTAAATCGTTTGTAAAATTCTTTAATGTCAATAGGTTGATTTAAATGCCAAATCTATCCGCCAGATGGCATCCCCTACGGTGTATCTAGTTTATTTACAAACGTTTAGTGAAGATGAAAGTTAAAGACTTGAAAGAAAAGCTTCAGTTAATAGGAGCGAAAACTGACGGAAATAAACACGTATTGACTAACAGTGAGCAAATTTTATAATGAACTGCGATTTAGGAAAGTGACGATGCTAAATATGGGGCTGGGCTACGACATCTCATTAAACCTCACACAATTTTTCGATCTGTAGGAAATCCATGTAACCTGAGATTTTTGTTTTTAACATTGTTGTTCGAACACTGTGGAACTGAACAATTTACATGCATGCTCTTATACAGTATTCTTAACATTGCCGAAATTTTCTCCTCATTTCAACCATAGCGTCATAGCCTCAGATACACAAAGCGTAGGTGCTGCCATCTTTACTTAAAGCAACCTATTTGATCTTAAAAAGTTGATGACCATTTTTCAAATGTAAATAAGCCTTAACGTATTGCTTTTGGAAGGTTATTTACTATCATTAGTAATAAAGCAATACAGAACAATGTCTAATTTTAGTGTTAAAATACCTGCGTGTATGTGGTGGTAGCAAAATTATAGGTGTAAGATTGGATGGAGGAGGTGACGAATTTTTCGACGGTGTCGTACCATGCGACGACGGCATTCTCCCAATCATTTTCTTTCGACTTTGTTGTTGTGGCATTCCCCCGAATAGATCGTTTTCGACGAAGTATATTTTGTCCTACCGGAAAGCGGTCTGAAAATAAAGAATGTATAAATATTCAGACTTCACTGAGTCATATTGATAGAGTTCCTTATGATGGCCTCTGGCTGAAACAAGTCAAATAAATGACTTTATTAAGTACGTGTGTTACTTATAAGTTCATCATTTATATTAATCATTAAGTCATTGACAAAGCTATAAAGTTAAACATAAAATTAGCTTACAAGACTCAAAATGCAAATACAAGTACATTATTTGATGAACCATTTCTTATGATAAAGTAAATTAATTGTAGAGAATGGCATCCATTCTTTGACGTGACATAAACTTCAAGAGACTATTTACTGTTTTCATTCTAAACATCAATTCTCACAAATTATTAAATTGTAGCTACATTTCTCGACGTTCGGTATTTGTAACCTGTAATTAAGCAGGAAAAAAATTTAAAACATAGTTGTTTAGAGTAAAGCCAAAATGTATGGAAGATACAGCCTATATGAAAAACGGTTTTTACGTAGAACGAAAAACAATTCTTATCCTTTAAATACAAGAGCTACAGCGAATATTTAGATCTCGTAAATACAGCATTTATAAAAATGTATGAAATATTTTTCCTGGATAAATTTTATAAATATTAGTTAATTGTTGATTGTAAACATGTACGGCGTGCAAATGAGAACATAATTTATCATCAGTAGCTTTAGAACTGCAATTTCTTTAATTTATCATCAATTGCTTAATTGCTGCAATCAAATGTATAATAAAATCAATCAAATGCAGAGATAGATTAAGCCCAAAGTGTTTAATAATGGCACCAATGAACAAAGATCATTAAACATGCATATTATAATGATCCATCGTTGAATGAACAAACACAGTACAAAATTAATGGTTTTTTAATGCTCATATATGAGATAATGTCCTCCTCTAGCCTGGATGCATGTTTCGCATCGTCGATTCATTTCTTTAATTGACACTCTTCTTAATTGACAGTTCTTAGTTTTACTATAATGTTTGCTGTAGGTATGATAAGGGTAGAATCAAGGCCTCCTAGATAACAAGGCCCGGACACTATGCGCTGATGACGTCACAAAAAGAGGGAATGCGGGCAGCGAGAAAACAATACAAGGAAGATGATAAAACCTCGTAGCTAATTAAAGGAAAACATCGATAGACATTTTTGAATTTTTCTATTGTTTTAATAATATTGTAGGTCTTTTCTAATGTTTTTTGAAAATATTGTAGACTTTTAATAATATTTAAATTATTAAATTTAATAAATAAATTTTGATTTGTAGCTGGGAATTGCGTGTATCCGCCAGAGATCCTTAATCCTAACAAGATGTGACAACAAGCAAAATTCCCCATAGCAAACTTGATGTGCCAAAATACCCATGGCGTCCTCTCGTAACAAACGCTCAAATGGCAAAAGAGCATTCGCAAGTGTCGTCATCTTGTAACTAACCATGGCCGACTAACAATACTTCTTTTGGTTTCTTTCTTTATTTCTTTAATTTTTTATTTAATTTAAATAATTTTCCATATGTGAGGGACATGTCGTATTTTACAAATTGAAATATTTAAAAATCTCTGCCTTGTCGCCGTTGTCGTCTGCTTTCAGTGCTCTGAAGACTTTTGATGATGTCAGATATCATCAAGACCTACACCCTTGCAAATAACCTGCGTAGAAGAAAGCTGAGCGAACCATTTCGCATATACGGATTGTCGCATCTCGTTAGGATTAAAGATCTCTGGTATCCGCACTCGACCGTCCACGTGATGGATCAGACTCGCTGGACCAGGCAACTTTCTTCCAGTCCTCTATAGTCCATTTGCTATGTTCTCTGACCCAACATTGGCGATGGCGTGCCGTAACCTCATGGGTACACAGAACGCTGTGCTGAACTATGCACTGAGACTCGTTGTCTGAGCCAAACACTCTACATTCAGAAACTCAGTTTACTAACAGTTTATATACAGCGGTATGAAGCCACGTTTGCGCCGTCACTTGTCTCAGTGTAAATGTTTATTTATTTTGATTCCATGAACATAATCATACTAAACTATTAGGTAAATTCTTTGGAATTTATTACTACACTTACCCACTTCCCGGCATTTGGAGCAATCATTCTTCCCCGTACACTGATTGGCCAGCGTTTGGGCAATAGTTGCTAATTCTTCATCCCACTCCTGCAAGGGAGAAATCAACAAAAATCAAATGGCAGTTTTTAAAAAAATAATAATTTCTTATAAATTATTTCAGATAATTATCTCAGAACGTTTTAAAAACGTGAAAAGAGAAAAATATAAATATAGTAGTTCTTAAAATTTGAAGAATCATTTTCCTAAATAAAGAAATAGCAAAGTTTCAGGAATGATAAATCGGAATCGAAAAAAAAACCAAACAATAACTATCACTTTTGGATATAGCACATCAAAATCAACAAAATATATAAACATATAATTTTAGAAAGATAATTTTTCTAGACCTCTGAAGAAATTCTTGTTTGCTATGTGACTTGCTTTTTAAGTATGGTAAGAAATTTGTTTTAAACTTTTATGTAATGGTTAGCCTAATTTTAGAGCATGTACAGTTTAAAATAAAAGTTATAAATTTCAAATTAAAGATAAATTTATTATTAAGAATCATCGTATTTTTCAGTTAATTCCATTATTGTTAATTTTTATACGAGCGTCATTATGGAATTCATGGCAAACACATCTTCCTGCCCAATTCCAGAATATACGTTTGAAACCTGTTAGTTGGATGTGCTTCTGTCCCATTAGAAGGGCATATTGGCAGTGGTGGCGCGTTACCGCGCCATCAAACAATCAGTGTGTTGCCGGCATCGTTACTGATGCAAATTAGTGTCAATGTTCTTTACTGACCTTGGTTTTCACGACGGAGGTAGGAAGGGGCCAATGGTTTTCACTCATTCCTACCTCCATGGTTTTCACCGTCTTTCTAACGCTGACAATTTTAGAAACATAATATATAGGGGTCATAATTTATAGTGAGAATTACTGTGTTTATTTCAGAATATACGAGGCATATCAATATCACAAGATGGCAGACGAGAGTAACAGAGTTCTGTGCTGTGTTTCTTGTTGCCCTGTTGGCGCAGGGCAAGATGCCGAGAGTGATTCACATAGAGATGCAGTGGGTGTACACTGACATATTGACTTCATATCAGCGTAAGGAGAAGAAATTGATACTAGTGTCCGGTCCAAAAATAAAAATTTGGAGAAAACCCCCTTATCGTTTTCTTTATTTTTGAGAGCAAGGGAAATTCAACTCATTCTATCGATGATATCTTTCTGAATTTTCAAGATATTTGCTTGGGCTTTTTATAAGAGTAGCTCTATACATTTGGCTAATAAATTCATGTTCAAGACATTTTGGTAACGCTTGCGCATGTGCAGTTTAACATTTGTTAGCAAAAATGCTGATATTTTTTTGATATATTGCAATCCAATACGTCCATCCAGAGCCTGTACGGCCTGAGGCCAACGAGTTGGGTCTCTGGATGGACCTGGATTAACGACTGCTGTATGATGGTCACAGCACCCGGGGAGGTGAAGATCGTGAGTCACTGATGAGTCGCCCATCCAGTGACTAGACGTGCCTGATGTTGCTTATATTTCATCTAATATTTAATATTATTATATTCTGGTTGCAGGAGGTTGTCTCTACTGTTGTTTGTCAAATCTTCTGAAAATGGCATTGCATTGGGTTAAAACCCTGTATGCTATAAACACAAGATAAAAAAAAAATATCGATTTTTTTTAAAGAAACCTTTATATCTCCATGGATATACTTGCTATTCTCATATAAATGAACACATAAGTAAAAGAAGCCTCATAAGCATACGCTACAGCTACAATGCATTTCAAACATTGTTTTTTTACAGAGTGATCCCAATATTATTTTTTTTTGTTCAATTTGTTGCTGGTCCCCAATTTGCCATCAGTAGAAAACCTTCACTGAAATATATGAGATATATCATGCTCTTTACACCCCTGAAATTTCAGGATAATTTGTCAAGTATTTTTTCAGATATTCGACAAAACGTCTAAAATCGAAAGTGTCTACTTTCAACTGAACAGTTAGTGTATTTGCCAATACTAAAAAATGAAACCCAAAGTCTGATTTATCCACTCCTTGCTCGCCTTTTATTACTAGTTTTCTCATTTTTAATATTCATGTACGTATGCGCTTGTTGACGGCCCTGCTGTTTTCATCAGCGTATTAGGGGACGTTCAAGAAATACGTCACGCTCTTGGGGGAGGGGGTATGAAAACTGTGACAAACCCTTTCAAATTCGGAAATTTGAAACTCATTTTTTTCATGTTACCTTTTTTTTGTTATTTCATTTGGGTCTGCCATTTTTGTGAAAGTGAGTCAGTTAAGGCCTCTGTGCACTGGCGATTTTTGTCATAGCGGCTCTTTAACAAAAGAGGAGGACCTGGTTAACAAAAGAATTGTTGAATATCAGGTTGTTGCAAAAGTTTCTTCCGGTTCTAGAACCCGTGCCCAAGAAGGGCTCATTTTCCAAAGGGGGTGTTCATATTTTTTCAAATAAATTATTGCATTCGATTCCTGAATATCTTTGCTATATTATATCCAAGAATCAACTTTCTGACTATACATATGTGAGTGCCATCAACGGTCTAAATGGACCTTTCACGCGAGCATATTCGAGCAATAATCTTCTACGAGTATTCTGGAAAGATCAGTGCTGCGCAATGTCACCGAAACATTTGCCAACGTTTAAGTGATGGCACTGTTAGTTTAGGTACAATAGAAGAATGGTATCGCCGGTTAAGACGCGGAGATAGCACTCTTCAAGATGCACCTCTCTGGTTGGCCAATCATGATTTCAGATGGTGATCTACGCCAAGCAATTGATGAAGATCACAATGTATCAGCGAGGGAACTCGCAGAACAGTTCAAGGTTCACTTTTCAACCATTGCCCGGCATCTGCATGAGCTGAATCTGTCATTCAAGTTCAATCGTTTTTGTGTTGGAATAAAAATCCGGAAAAAACTTTTGCAACAACCTGATATAATGAAAAGCATTCCTAGAGATGTCGCGGCTGTCGCTCGACACTGCAGAGCCGCGACATGCAGGTGTTTAGCCCGAGGCACAGAAGGGGTTAATTTGCTATTCATTAGCCATTGTATTCCGCTCTTAGAACATCCTATTGTTAAGAAGTCGCTGCGACAAAAATCGTGTACTACACTTCGAGCATATAAAATAGAAAGAAATAGAAATCGCCAATGTGTTCTATCTTTATGCTCGAAGGTTTTACATCACATGTTTGCACCTTGACTCTTCATTGGCCAATTCAGTAAATTCTGTCCCTATGATAAATTTTCTTCATCTTTTGTCACCTTTATTTCTGTTATCTCTGTCATTCTCCGAGCCAAAACCACAAAGACATGTTTTTTGTTTTTTTAAGTTATTAGACTTTGTATTAGACTTTTCCAAAGAAAAGAGATTCCATTACAAACAAGAAATTAAGCCTCCCAAGGAACGTATAGGAAAGTAGCGGAAGCCCTGAGTTCATCAATTTTTTTATTCCTTCCTCTGCATTTTTAACCTCCCATTTTTTTAATCAAAATTGATTTCTCGAACCTTGTTTTTAGAAAATATAAAAGAACCCTATCTTCTTTCCTTTCTCATCATTTTCGATCGAATGGTATATCACACCTTATACGTTGCCATGAAGTTCTAAAGACCAAGTGATTGCCACCCCCACAACTCCGACCCTATTGAGACAATTCGGCCCAAACTTTACAGTGATATTGATCTTGCTTAGAGGAACCTGCATACCGAATTTCACTCCTTTATATGCATAAATACGCGTAGACCTTTTGGTCCCCTCTAATTTCCGCCCCCGAAACTCCGATCCCAGTGGGCCAATCAAAACCAAATTAAATAGTGAAGATGCACATGCCCATAGTAAGCTACATTCCGAATTTCAACCTTCTTCCTCAAAAAATGCGGAAATTATGAAGGGGACGGACGGACGGACAGACAGACAGACAGACAGACAGACGGACATTGTGAAAACAATAAGTAGCTCCATTCTTCCGCTACTTAATAATTTAGAAAAAAGAAGCAAACCTATAAATTAGAAAAGTAAGAGGCAATTTTCTCGTTTATTTTAATCGGATTAAACAAAACAAAAAATAGGCAGAGAGGAAAAGCATTTGGAAAAAAAATGAGTATATAACCAAAATAAGGAACTAAAGATGGGAAAAAAGAGGAAAAACGAGTTAAGGGAAATTAAAATGGGAGAGTTGGAAATCTTGGTGAATATGATAAACTACAATACCATCAGAATTTCCCATTTGCAGCAGGTTATACC